>JALQPE010002345.1:0-192832 GCA_030407315.1 Asparagopsis taxiformis | reverse complement strand
CAATATATCCTACACCGTTTTCGCTCCAATGCCCCTTCTACCGGCTCTACCTCGATGGTACGTCCAGTCCAACGTCTCTCTGCGTTTTTCCGCTATAGGGTCCAGCTCCATAGTCTCGTTCTTGCACCACTTTGTCAGGTTTCCTCAACCGCCCTAAGAACTCCAAGGTATTTCACAGGAATGGCCTTTCTGTATTTTCGACTTACCGCCACCGTGATCACTGATTTCTACCTGTTCTCGCAATTGCAGTAAGGCTGGCATTTTCCGCCTGCAGAGCTTCACCTTAGCCTCCAACGCAACTATCTCCGTGGTGAGCGCCTTGTTTGCTATGTCCTGGCTAAACACTTTTTTTTCCAGCTCCGCGATCTCTTCTTCTGCGCATTGATGCGACTCGCCATAAATCGATGGATTCCGGCGGATGCAACCTCTCTGCCCTCACCGTCCCCCCATCTCCACGCTATCGGGAATATGATGTCCTCCATCGCCAATAGCCTGACGTCGCGGGGGCGTTACGCGCATATTTGGCACCAATGACACTCTGTTGTGACGAGGCCCGCACTCGGCTGCTCTCTCCCCTCAGTACCACCTGACCGCCGATGATAGTTGGCATCCTGTGAACGTTGCTCAGGAACAACATCCCTTGCCGCTATCCTCGGGTCCCTGACTGGATTACCTGCTGGGGCTGATGTACTCGGCATAGTTGGCGCAGTGGGGGTCACAGCCTCCAGTGTGTCGGAAGCCCCCGGCTGGGACTCCGTCTGCAGCACCTCCGCATCTGCCAACCCGGGAGGAACTACCTTTGCCATAGCACTCTGCCGCAATTCCAACATGTTTTGAGCCACTATCATGCATCATCATGATGTTCACTGTCCCTGCGAGCACGCTTGCCTCGGTCAAGCCCCATCTCTCTCCGCGCCGTTCCTCCTTCCTCACTTTCTCGCTGCGGATCCCCAGTTCTGCGCCGGTCCGTCTTGCGACTACCGGACCGCGGTTCAATGCTGCCGGTAGGCCCAGACCGCTTCTTCGCACGGGATTGTCGGGCACTCGATACAGCAGCTGCTGACCGGGTTTTCTGGAGGCCCGGAGGCTTTGGAGCTTTCTTCGCAATACGCGGCGGCATAATGAAGCTTTCCGGAAGCGATGGAACGATTGAGTTGCACGAGATACAAAAAAGATTGCTGTATAGTGTCGGTAACCACAACGGTCTGCGATGAACGTTCAGGTCAGGTCAAGTACCGGAGAATACGCCAACAGCCCAGATTGTATACGGTAGGCAGTCATCAACAGTATTTAATGAGGTACAATTACAGCTGTAGAGCTAGGCCGCGAGCACCCCTATGTCCGGAAGACGTCCTGATTTGAATTAAAATTTGGGCTATTCTCAAAAACATGCACATGTGAACATGTTTTGAGATGGGGGTGTGCCGTACGGCACTTTCGACCGCCCAAATCGATGTTTTTTGCAATATTTTTTTCTGCCCTGAATTGTAGAATTTCTGGGCGGACAGCAATGCAACTGAGCTGGACATCCACCGGGCGTCCATTTCAACTTGGTCGTGTATTTGCATCTGCACGCATAACAGCATCCAAGCAGTCAGGTTCACTGCTCGGACGAAGTGCATCTAGAGTGTGAACGATTGGTTTTTGACAGGCGAGTACTGCTCAATAGGTTTCACCCTGGAGTAATGGTGGCTGGACATGCTGCATTATATGATATACTTCAACTCTGGAACGTAGCTTTATTTGTAGTCGAAATGAAAAACATCTTTCGTGACCCTAATTCCATGCTCTAAACGCTGTCCCATAATGAACGTAGAGCTCCTGCCCCGGACGGATATCGCGGATTGCACGTACTACAATGATCTTCGGATTTTCTAGGTCCTTCGCCTTGAGCTTCTTCCCCGTCGAACCGCTGCTGTAGTTCTCGACAAACTCGACGTTGGCCATCCGCCTGGTGTCTTCCGCCGAGGTCCTCACCTCGCAAATACCGCGGGTCGTTGATGAACTGCGCCGAACAGAACGGAGCCGGAACAATCCAAATTGGATGCTCGATGTTTTCGTCGTCCTCCGCTGTTGCATACAGCTTGATGGCATACATCAAGAATGTTTCCTTCGTTATCGCCATGTGACCCTCTCCGTACGCGAACCTCATCGACTCCTTGCTCATATCAGAGTACACAACAGTTCCGTAGTATGCACATACTTCGTCGCCAACATTAAATGTCTGTTCAGCGAAGAGCCCTCTTCCTGCATTTGGATGCTTAATCAGCGATGGTCGAACGCTCAATTTTTTCGCAACACAATCGTGTGCCCGCATCACGCGAGGTTTTCAGTTTGCAACCAGCGGCGCAGGGAAGGTGGCCAATAATGTACCGGTTTTTCCATGTGCTCGTGCGACGCAATCGACTCTGGGCACAGCTGCCAGAGGTACTGCCGAATATATTTCGGGAACCTCTGGTACAGGGGAAGGCCAGGTGGGGGTTTCGATGATCCTGCGTTCCCTCTGCGTACGCATCGTGACAGAGGGGGACGCCAAGAACTTCTCAGCACTCTGTTTCGCTTCTGTCGTGACCCTCATGTCAGTGTTGTTTGAAAGAATTACACGTGACATGACTGCACACAGCTTTGGAAGCGATCGTGCCACACACAATTTGTCCATGTCACTGCCAACGAAAACACGGTGCTCAGGCAAGCTCATAGCTGCTTTTCCCGTTGCGAAAGTGCCAGAGAATGGATCGACAACAATATCACCAGGCTGTGAATGCTGGCTGATCAACTCCATCATGAGAGCGACGCTCTTCTGCTCTGCACGAACTCTGACCGTAGCACCGGTTGTGCTCCTTGTTCGCCACACCATCTCATTCGAATCGATGGCGGGCATATTGATGGTGACGTTGCACCACGCCGGGTACGTGCCGTCCATGTATCCGTGGTTCCTATAGGCCACCATCTCGCTTCCAGTCTTGAACGGAACACCTCGCTTCCAGAAGTGGATAGCGACCTCTGCCATGTTCATGCGTTGGTACCTCTTCCGCCCCGGCATTTGATAGAGGTGCCCAGGTAGTCGGACAAACAACAGAGGTACCTCGTCAACGAAGAAAACTGAATTCCGAACGACGTCCTCCTCCTCCTCATCCGCACTTTCTTCGCCACTGTGCTGCGATGCTTCGGAGTCCGAATTCATGGACGTAACCTCTTCTTCATCCGACCCGTCATCACTGGCAGCAGCATCGGTTGGGCCTTCTGACTGCGGTCCTTTGTACGTTTCCAAGTAATGGAACCATTCGTAGAACTGCAAAACGGAGCAGAACACGATGCCGTGGCCACCGGGGCGCAACAGCTCGTCAAACACTTCGATGCTAGCCTGCATATCTTCTGCAGTTAGCCTGTCGTACGAAGAGTTGGAATCGTTCCTCTTACGACGAACATTGTAGGGCGGATCTGTCAGAATGAGCTGAACGTTGCCCGTGATGGGCACGTGTTCTCGGCTCTCGTCGGCACTGACCAAATCTTCGAAAGGACGTCATACACCCGGCAATACTGACTCATTTTTCGAAAGAAAGTCCTTTGCGAGAGCCTGCCCTTCACTTTCCTGCTCTTCTGTCGCATGGGGTGACGGTGACGGGGGAGACGGCCCTTGGGCAGTAAGGACTGGTCCTCCCAGGTCCAAGTTGAAGCCTGGTTGTGTGTCTTGTCGACGGAACCAAACCTCTCCCTCCTGTGTTGCGACGAGTGGGAGTGTCATCAACCGGCTTGGGGACCTTTTCTGCGTCCGCGGCTTGTGGTGCCGGGCGGAGGACAGCCATAACGTCTTCGTCGAGGGTGTCAAAGTACGCTGGCAGCTTGTCCGGATTCCGCTTGACAAGTATATTTCCAGCGCCCCCCAGCGGTCGGACTCCGGCCAGGTGTACAGGTCCGGGTTGACGATAAGAAACTGCAACCGGTCGAAGAACTTCCTCACAAGGTCCCTAAATACACTGTGCTGCGCACTGGTTCTTGTCTCTACTTTTCCACCATATCCATCAGGATGAGATAGGGGAGCTTTGTCGTGGTAGAGATCTAGCTTCTGCTCTATCGGTGCGAATAGACCTTCATCGAGCACGTCAAACCAATGCTCACTGCTGTCGAAAATGATGTACGGCGCCATCAACTCTTCGAAGCTGGAAAACTTTGCGGCGAAGGCCACATCGGTCCAAGCATGGTATAAAACTTGAACCACGTAACAAGCTCGATTAGTGCTTTCCGATGGGCTGGGACGCGTGCGGCTTCGTTCCCCTCCTCGGCCGCGTCGCCTATTCGGCGACGCGGCAGGTTCTTGTTGTGATTCGGATGATAGACAACGCTTGGAAATACATCAATACCTCGAACGTTTCCGGTGGAGCAAGAACGAAGGCGCTTGGTTCCCCGCGCTGCGGCGCCTGTAGTGGCGAAGGAAGCATGTTACATCCAATAAGGAAGGTCTGCGGCACGATCCCAGAAAGGATGCAGTGCTCAACCCATTGCCCGATACGCTCATCCTGTCTTGAAAAACTCGGCAATCGGTAATGCCAGACGAACAATCTGCTTGGCTCGCTCAACGTTCATCTCTGCCATGACGATTTCGGCAACATCCGCCTCGACTCCAGCATCTTCGAACGACCGCTGAAGGCCATGCTGAGTCGACCTTGCAGCGCCAGAAATTGTTCTTCCGTGCCCTGCGCAACCCAAGCGCCAAGGTCCGCGTATGTGAAACCCCCGGCTTGTCGTCAAGACTGCGAAACTTGAGTGGGCGAACAAATCCAGCAAGAGGCGGAGGAAGTCTTTGCCAGCGAGAGTAGTTTCGCGGGCGGCGCGACCTACGTTTCGACGTGTACCCATGTCACTAGAATCCTCCCAAGGGCTAGCGGTTCGCGCAGAATTGGCACGGTTGCGTCGTCAACGATCGGATTGCTGTTGCGCCTGCGCTTATTCGTCATAATGGAATGAGTGGAAATTCGGTACAGGATGGCGACCGCTCGCGAGACAGTCAAATTTGACGACGTATCTCGTGACGTTTGCACTCTTTCGTGAGGAACACTGGTTGATATCGAACGGAACAGAGTATACGGGTACACAGCACTGGAAAGGTCTTGAAACCCGTAACCGGTGTAGGTAATAAGTTGTGACGGATACGTGGTAGAGAAAAATTTTAAAAAGATTGTGATTCCCTGTCTTTGAGGGTTGTACTGCACGGCCGCCATGGCGGCTGTGACTGCAGTCACATAGGTTGTCACAGGTGCATCACGCTTACCAGGTGAGCGACATCCGGACGGCCACTGGACATGGGGATGTCCAGCTCAGATGCATTGCTGGCCAGACCAGAAATTCTACAATTTCGGGCAGCAAAAATATTGCAAAAAAACATCGATTTGGGCGGTCGATTGTGCCGTACGGCACATCCCCATCTCAAAAACATGTTCACATGTGCATGTTTTTGAGAATAGCCCAAATTTTAATTCAAATCAAGGTGTCTAATTTGGCCAGAACGGCCCCAGGCACCGGCCGCCGCCCCGAGTGGGGTTGTCACTGGCTTCTGTAGGCACTAACTGTAAGGCTAAATGGCGTCTGCGAAGGGTCAATTTCAGGCTCATACGCCAGGGACAGGTCTTGGTCCTTGTTCCATCATGGTCCCGCCTCACTCTCTCACGACCAACCTGAAATGGACGGGTGGATGTCCAGCTCGATTGCACTGCTGGCCAGCCCAGAAATTCTAAAATTTCGGGCACAAAAAATTGTAAAAAATCATCGATTGGGGGGTCGATTGTGCCGTACGGCACACCCCCATCTCAAAAACATGTTCACATGTGCATGTTTTTGAGAATAGCCCAAATTTTAACTCAAATCAGGGTGTTTCCCCGGATAAAGGGGTGCTCGCAGACGCCCCAAAAGCCGCCTAGCTTGACAGCTGTAATTTTAACACATTACACATCAAGGACACTGCCTGCTTCACGCCACCTCGTCAGGTTTCGAGAGCCCGACTCGGGCCCGTTCCGAACGGACACTCACATCTCGATTGCCTGTCTTGCATTCCAGCGGTCACGATAGGTGTGTACCTAACAAAATTTCGGTTGTATTGTGTTATTATTTCCAGCGATTGGCGTTCACGACCATTCTTCAGCAACGTGAAACCTACCATCCACATCACTCGAATACGTCAACGTCAACCATCTCTTTACTTTCCAACTCAACAATCATGGCGGATACGCATTTCAGCAGTTTGTTTTCAACGGTTTGCGGCGATCAAGTGAGCGCGTCAGCGGAGTCGCGCGGACTCAAGCGCGGCGTCGATGTCAATTTGTTTGCGGACGTGGACGGTGCGGCTGTGCATATTGGGACGGCTTCGGTGAGCACTGCTGGTGGCGATGTTGGCCTTCCGCGCACGCTGCACAACCACAAGCTGCCGGAAACCGACGAGGCCGACTACATCGTCGTGCGCAACATTGCGACTAAGGACAAGTTCAAGGACCTCCCGTTCCCGTACATGTTTGATGGCGCCGAGGGACCGCCGGAGACGATGGGTGGAGCATACGCCGCGGCGTTTTACCCTTGGGATACTCGGATGATGCGCCCCGCTGCGGAGGATGGCCCTAGCGACATTCGTACCCCTGCTGCAGCGTCAAACTTCAACGCAGCGACGAACCAGGCCAGCTCGGGACGGATGCCCAGTACCGGTCCGGCAGGCGAAATCACTGGTTCGGGGGGTACGAAGCATCCAGCACGCTCCGTCCCGGTTTCGGGAGGCACGAAGCACCCTGCTAGCTCCAACGTCACCGAAGCTACTAAGCAGGACGTAACCGAGGTGGACGACGAACCGGAGGTGGCGGAAAGCATTCGTGAGCAGCAGGGGACGCAAATTACGGTGCCCAAGTTTGTGACGTCGGATTACGTCGGACAAGGAGCGACTGTGTTGGTGAGGCAGCTAGTGGAACCGGCCGTGACCCTTCGCGATGTGAAAGAAGACCACGTGGAGGACCTGCGCAACAATATGTTGGCTGTGGGGTATGTGAGCTCTTCGCGTATCACTGTGACGGTGCTGAGGTCGCAGAACACGCATCTGCCCGCCGACACGCGTCTGTTCCAGAATGGCAAATTCCATGCCAATGCGAACGTGACCGTGATCGACGGACTGCATCGTCTCAATGCTATGCATAGCATTGCCGATGACTTCACGCGCCTCACCCGTATGCACAGAACCAAGCTGCCATAGGACGCAAACCGCTTGCGCTGGGTTACTCAGCCTCTGGATGTGTACTACCTTCGCCGCAAGGACAACAGTGATCTTCAGCCTCATGAGATCATCCACAAGAGTGCAGAGTCGAACCATACGACTGGGACGCAACTGACGGAGCGCTCCCTGTTTCGAATCTTGTCGTCCATCCAGCAGTTCATCCGTACGATTGCTGTTGCAAATAACGTGGAAAACGCTGGCGACTTGCGTGAGTCTGATGTCATCCGAACATTGTTCGAGGCGCAGTTCATGGGGATGATGAATTCAACGAACACGGCCCGGCGGTGGACGCGTTTGGCTATAGCAACGCTGAAGCATCCTGTTCTCGACGAAGTGTTGCGTGAGCTGAACAATTCCGAGCGCCGCAACGAGATTGGGATAACGCACCTGGACCACAAGATAGTGCGCGAGTTGCTGGAAGAAAACTTTGTCTTCGTCTTGCGTGGTCTTTCGGAGTACTTGAACCCTGCTCATGGTGGACGTCCGGATGGACGCTTTGACGTGAACGACTTCTATACATACGTCCGTCGCGTGACTGCAATAGCAAATTCTCTGTACGCTGCGTATGGGCGCCCAAAGAGTATTATGCGCAAGTCATTTCTGAGCACAGAGATGGCAATTGGGTCGGTTAAGCAGCCGAAGGAGTTGCAATGGCATCTCACCAATGCCATTGCAATGTATAGAGGGGACGACCGGAGCAGTGAGGTTCGAATGCGACGGAGAACCACGCGTTTACAGGATTTGGAAAACCAACTTGAAAGAGTTTTTCAATCCGACATTGAAGAAGAAGACTAAGGCTCGACGCAAACGCCGCCCTTCTGCTGCCAATGTGAGACTCACTCACAAGAAGCAGCGGAATGTCGAACATGAGCCTGCTTCGCATGGCATCCGCCGCCGTTCACAGCGACTTCGCTCGACGGGGAGCACACGCCTCGAGGAAGAAGAGCCGGTTGTGGTACAACAATCCGCCGGGGAAGAAGAGCAGGCCGTTGTTGATAAACCCACCGATCAACAACAAGCCACTGCTTCCGGTGATGAGGTTGACGAAGACTCCGCCCGTTCCCCCGATTCTGCCGTTGAGATTGTCCCCCAAGATAACCAACGTGCTGGTGCGACTCCCTCCAACCAAGAATCTGTCCATACCGCTTCGGACGAGGAAGACAAACAGGGTGCAGACGTGGGCCAAGTCGAAAGCAAGGGGGTCCGCGAAGTGACAATTACATTCACTGTTCCGGAAGGAGTGGAAGTCGATGAAGACGGTTACATCGTTCGTGACTCTCCTTCTGAACACGACCTCCTGTTCGACGACCGGATGCCATCTCTTCCCGACGATTTCGAAGTCAAAGACCGAGCTGAAGGGCATCATCTGGCGCAGCGTCCCGCGGACGTCATCGCATCGGTGAGGGTTGGCTGTCTGCCCCCGATTGAGCTCGGGTTGTTATTGGAGAGTGTGGAAATCGATGAGGAGGGCAGAGAGGTGAGGTATTTGAAACAAGTGGCGATGGACCCTGTGTTTGAGGGGCTGCATATTCCGGAACAACATCGGGCTCGTCATCTTGTTTTCGAGATCGACACCATCTATCCGATGTTTTTCGCAGCGTGGAAGATGGCTGCCAAGGCGATGTGTGAGCCTACATCGACGTTTCTACCCTCGAGGCTGGACTTCGCCCAGGTGCGCGAATGTCTACAAGCTGGAAGGATTCGTATGAGGCCGGCACTGGTATGGCGTACTTCCACAATTGCCGACGGAAATCAACGAGCGAGGGTATACGGTGATGCACAATTTCGCGGATGTAAGCTACCTCGATGCGTCGGACAAGTTCCCATTTGACTTGGGTCTCATGGAAGAAATTCCTAACCAGGAATTGTTCGGTACTTTTTGGGAACGTGGGAGGGGGAGGAGGTGCACAAGGACCCTGGGAACCGGCAGCTGTGGAGTCCCATTGTCAATACTGGGGACGATGAAACAGATGAGAAGAACCGGAATGAGGGGAGGGCTCGCTTCACGTCTACGCGCCACTGCCTGGTTGACTATGCCGAGAACGATGAGACGCATATCGACCGGTTCAAGTTTGTGACGCGGCGAGCCCTGCTGGATGTGTGGTTGGGAATCCTTGTCCGGCTGATAGGGCTGGAGGAGTGCGGTTTACCGGGAGAAAAAACTTGTCATGCCGGCATCTGGGGGACGGTTTTTGATAACGGGAAAGGGGTGTCCTCGGCAGGTCCCACACAATGATTTCCCTGTTCCTCCTCGCGACCGCAAAGATCAACTTCCGGGTTACTTTGTTATTGCCAACGGAGATGACCCATTCCCTATCTGGGTGTGTCCAGGGTCCCACAAGTACGTCTTTTCCAAAGCGCTGGAATTAGATATGTACGCAAGACGATGAAGCTGAAGAAGGTAATCGTTCCGCCACGTTCAGTCTTCATCGGTCACGGCCATGTACAACATGCCGGGGCAGGGCATGTCGACAGAGTTGTGTCACACACGACAACGAGGTATCACACGTATTTCAGGAATGCGTCGTATCCGATTCCCGACAATGTTTCGTTTGGTTTCATCAGGCGGTTGGGATTCGAAGAAGAAGTAATCGCCAATGCTCCGCGCCGGTCTGCCAGGCAAAGTCAACCGGCACCTGTCAATGTTCGCCACAAGACAGTTGTTCCCATCCCGGTCAAGAAAGATCGTAGGCCGAAGACAGGGCAACTCGGAATCATGCGGATGAAGACGACAGAAGCTCCCAAGAAGAGAACCCTCACACCGGGTCAAAAATTCATCTTGAGCTATTCAACTCCACAGTTGCCGATAACGCCTATTCTGCCGGGAGATCCTGAATATAGTGAGGACGAAGAGGAAGAACAATTTTCCGACGGCTAGATAGCTTAACAACTACTACTTTGGTAAACAATTATCGAGAATATAATCATCTCCTTTATCACTTCCAATCTATGAACCTAGTATAATGTACTTCCGTTCCATGCTTTCAAACTAGATTGTCCATTCCCTCGTGGGTTGGAGCATGATTTCCAGGACGATTCCCTCACATCTCTAGACTCGATGGTCTATGGTAGAAATAGCAGAACAATTGGGTTTGTACGTGCTTCATCGCCTACTTGCTTCCGGTAATGGGTGGACGTGCACGATACACGATCAACCTGAAATGGACGTCCGGTGGATGTCCAGCTCAGATGCATTGCTGGCCAGCCCAGAAATTCTACAATTTCGGGCACAAAAAAATATTGCAAAAAACATCGATTTGGGCGGTCGATTGTGCCGTACGGCACACCCCCATCTCAAAAACATGTTCACATGTGCATGTTTTTTGAGAATAGCCCAAATTTAATTCAAATCAGGGTGTCTAATTTGGCCACAACGGCCCCAGGAACCGGCCGCCGCCCCGAGCGGGCCATCACTGGCTTCTGTAAGCACTAACTGTAAGCCAAAATCGCGTCTTACGAAGGTTCGATTCCAGGCTTGAAGCCTAAGTTATGCTTGGGTGACATCTTTTTCCCTGTTTCATCATGGTCCCGCCTTACTCCCTCAACACAAACACTACTCACCCATCACGTTACTCATATTCCGTGTACTTTGTATTAGTAGTGAACCCGCTGGCTTAGTTTCTGCAATGCGTGGATGTAGGCAGCACACGACCAACCTGAAATGGACGTCCGGTGGATGTCCAGCTCAGATGCATTGCTGGCCAGCCCAGAAATTCTACAATTTCGGGCACAAAAAAATATTGCAAAAAACATCGATTTGGGCGGTCGATTGTGCCGTACGGCACACCCCCATCTCAAAAACATGTTCACATGTGCATGTTTTTGAGAATAGCCCAAATTTTAATTCAAATCAGGGTGTCTAATTTGGCCACAACGGCCCCAGGAACCGGCCGCCGCCCCGAGCGGGGCCATCACTGGCTTCTGTAAGCACTAACTGTAAGCCAAAATCGCGTCTTACGAAGGTTCGATTCCAGGCTTGAAGCCTAAGTTATGCTTGGGTGACATCTTTTTCCCTGTTTCATCATGGTCCCGCCTTACTCCCTCAACACAAACACTACTCACCCATCACGTTACTCATATTCCGTGTACTTTGTATTAGTAGTGAACCCGCTGGCTTAGTTTCTGCAATGCGTGGATGTAGGCAGCACACGACCAACCTGAAATGGACGTCCGGTGGATGTCCAGCTCAGATGCATTGCTGGCCAGCCCAGAAATTCTACAATTTCGGGCACAAAAAAATATTGCAAAAAACATCGATTTGGGCGGTCGATTGTGCCGTACGGCACACCCCCATCTCAAAAACATGTTCACATGTGCATGTTTTTGAGAATAGCCCAAATTTTAATTCAAATCAGGGTGTCTAATTTGGCCACAACGGCCCCAGGAACCGGCCGCCGCCCCGAGCGGGGCCATCACTGGCTTCTGTAAGCACTAACTGTAAGCCAAAATCGCGTCTTACGAAGGTTCGATTCCAGGCTTGAAGCCTAAGTTATGCTTGGGTGACATCTTTTTCCCTGTTCATCATGGTCCCGCCTTACTCCCTCAACACAAACACTACTCACCCATCACGTTACTCATATTCCGTGTACTTTGTATTAGTAGTGAACCCGCTGGCTTAGTTTCTGCAATGCGTGGATGTAGGCAGCACACGACCAACCTGAAATGGACGTCCGGTGGATGTCCAGCTCAGATGCATTGCTGGCCAGCCCAGAAATTCTACAATTTCGGGCACAAAAAAATATTGCAAAAAACATCGATTTGGGCGGTCGATTGTGCCGTACGGCACACCCCCATCTCAAAAACATGTTCACATGTGCATGTTTTTGAGAATAGCCCAAATTTTAATTCAAATCAGGGTGTCTAATTTGGCCACAACGGCCCCAGGAACCGGCCGCCGCCCCGAGCGGGGCCATCACTGGCTTCTGTAAGCACTAACTGTAAGCCAAAATCGCGTCTTACGAAGGTTCGATTCCAGGCTTGAAGCCTAAGTTATGCTTGGGTGACATCTTTTCCCTGTTTCATCATGGTCCCGCCTTACTCCCTCAACACAAACACTACTCACCCATCACGTTACTCATATTCCGTGTACTTTGTATTAGTAGTGAACCCGCTGGCTTAGTTTCTGCAATGCGTGGATGTAGGCAGCACACGACCAACCTGAAATGGACGTCCGGTGGATGTCCAGCTCAGATGCACTGCTGGCCAGCCCAGAAATTCTAAAATTTCGGGCACAAAAAATCTTGCAAAAATCAACGATTTGGGCGGTCGATTGTGCCGTACGGCACACCCCCATCTCAAAAACATGTTCACATGTGCATGTTTTTGAGAATAGCCCAAATTTTAATTCAAATCAGGGTGTCTAATTTGGCCACAACGGCCCCAGGAACCGACCGCCGGCCCCGATCGGGGGCTATCACTGGCGTCTGTAAGCACCAACTGTAAGCCGGAGCCGGCTGCCGCCCCGATCGGGGCTATCACTGGCTTCTATTAGCACCAACTGTAAGCCAAAATCGCGTCTCACGAAGGGTCGATTTCAGGCTCAACACGTCAGGGAAAGGTCTTGGTCCTTGTTTCATCATGGTCCCGCCCCACCCTCTCGCGACCAACCTGAAATGGACGTCCGGTGGATGTCCAGCTCGATTGCATTGCTGGCCAGCCCAGAAATTCTAAAATTTCCGAAAAATCAATTTGGTGGCCCAGCATCTCCTGTGCCGAAAATTCCCGCACTCAGTTCTGATATACGTCTAGACTTGTTTCCCACTTGTACGCATCAGGGAAGGCGTCACGGAAGGTTGACACTACGCTACTTGTGTACCGCGTCGTCTGAAATAGCGAGTAGTGTTTGTTGTATAGTTGTGGAGTATGCGTCTAGTGGTTTGTAAAGCTTGCAGAACGGGATAGGGATGTGGGTGGCCCTATTTTATGAATACATGAGTACCAATATTCAGGGTTGACAAAGCGAAAGGCATAGGCTCATACATGTTTGAGATTGCATAGTAGAGAAAATATTTTCATCGAAATTTACATGGAGCTGATGGAGGTTTTAAGGATGAGGTATGAGAGGAAGAAAATTCTTCTGTGGTATGAGGATGTGTTCTGTGGGGGGATGGAATCTTGGGATGGTACAGGGGGAGGTGGAAATGTACGGAGTGCGGGTTTAGAATGGATTGTGATTCGGAGAGGAGTGCCGACAAGCATATTATGGGGATTGGGGAGACGCTGCGGGGTGTTGGGGTAGTGAGGGCGGAGGAGGTGTTTAGGTGGGACCGTAGGAGGGTGCGGTTGAAGGCGCCGAGAGGAGGGGTTTTTAGGAAAGTGAGGAGAAAGAAGGGGAGGGGGTGGCGTCTGTTCTGGCTGTGGTGAGTGGGGATGTGATGGAGAAGAAGGGGTTTATTGTATTTGGGGAGGGAGGGGAGTGGGAGGAAGGGTGCGAAGTGGGGGGTTGATATGTGTTTCAGAGCGGGGAGGTTTCTGGGGATACGGCGGGGGAGCCACCCCGCAGTGCGGGAGCGTGGGCCGGTGGTGGTGGTGTATACGGTATCGAAGATGCGGATGGCGTGGGGGCATGGAGCAGCTGAGGGAGGGAGGGGTGGAGCAGGTCGGGTACGGGATGGGGAGTGAGAGGTTTGGAAGAGTAAGCTGCAGGGGAAGTTTGTGTAGAGGGCGAAGGAGAGGGGTTGAGGGTAGAGGAGAGAGGGTACTGAAGAACAATACGTTTCAAAGGTGATGGGGGAGAGCATGGTCGAGGAGATAGGGGGTGTTTTGCCCTATTCTGAGGTAGTATGAGGACTGGTTATACGAAATCTGTACGGTAGAGCAGAAAAGTAGGTATGGAATGGAGGTGTGCACCGTGGAAGCGGGGATAGGTATCTGAAAATGCGTGCTAGAGTGGTATGGGGGTGTTTGAGGTACAGTACGGGGGAGGTGAGCACCAACAGGAAGGGGGTGTGAGCGAGAGGATGAAAAAATTAAAGACGAAATTGGAGTCGACCGACAAGGAAAAATAGAGTGGTCGCCGTGATGGATGCGGACATCCATGTCGAGCACGGCGGCAGAAATTTCTGGGGTCGAAATTTTTGAATTTCTGAACCGGCGCCCATCCTAGGTGGACATAGACATGGCGGAAGTCCATCCCGAGGGGGACATCCGTGGTACTAGAAACATTGAATGTCGCCCTAGTAATACTAGACGTACTAGACCGCATGGACGTCCAGTTCTAGGCGGACATCCAAAAATACTGGAGAACATGGACGTCCGCCTAGTAATACTAGGTGTACTAGAGGTTGTGGACGTCCGCGTCCATTTCCGAGAACACAGACGTTACTTGCGTCAAGAATACGCAAGCTTCGCAAAATTGTCAACGTCAACAATGGCGATCAAACGACGCCCACACTCATCACGCGAAGAAAAGAATGTTTACAGCGGCTCGAATCTCAGCGCCGCATCCCAACTGCTCTGCGATTGATGTCCGGAAAAGAGCTGATGTTGAGAGAATGGAGACAGGGAAACAGAACAATGCGGCACATCCCTTGCATTCAGACTGGCCCCCCGCCCCTGCTAACAGATCCTGCACTCAGCAAACGAATCCAACACACGGTGGCGCTATGGTACCTCCATCGGTTCCCACGGAGGAACAACACCCTGCCAGCCACATGGCTTTAAAGATGGCGCACTATAATGAACAGAGAAATGCCGCCAACGGCGCAAGTTCGGCACACTCTCGAGCGACTAGTGCGGGACTGTTGCAGTGCTGAGCCGGAAGAACAGTGAGCACCTTATCGGTCTTTCCCCTCGCGTAACTATCGCTGCCAATGGCACCAAGTACGGAGCCCATGAAGACGTCAGTTCTATGTATAACTCGTCCATGATTTGGAAACAAGTGCGTATCTCAAAACAGCCTCTCAAACCAATCGTTTTGGTCCACTAAGAGGAGATAGACGCCGAAGGAAACGGCCTATCAAACGCGGTATATTATGCGGCCAAGTATGAGCCAGAAATGAGCCGTGGGGTAGCGCTTGCACCGTCGACACGTCGGCGACCCACCAATAGAATTCGACAAGGCCTACAACGAGTACATAACTGGCCACACGACGGCGAAGATCTCCCGATCTCGATCTTTTTTTCGGAAATTTTGAAAATTTGGATAATACCACCCGCCACGCACACGCACAACTCGTCGTACACACTCAATGTGCAACCATAGACCACACCAATGGTATCCAATTTTATCCGAATCTCACCTACGAAAATGGGTGTCCAGACAAGGGGTACCTGCCGCGGACAATGCGGCAGCAACAACATCGTCAGAATGCTCCCCCTCTCACCCAGAGACTAACAGGTCGCGCTGGGGAATGCATTCTGGGGCAGTTAAAATCTATACGAACAAACTGCTGACAAGAAGGGTCTGCTGCTTTAGTAACAAAATTTATGTGGTGAAGTCATCTCACGCATGCCACCCATTGAATTATGCACCTGATAATAATCGCGTCACACTTTTGGCCCCAGGGACCTGCATCAAACAAAGGAGCTGCAGATATTGAATGGAGCATTTATTGCAAAACCATAGGAAGTGCCGATCACAATAACACTGCTCGCATATACTCTGAAACATCGAGTTAGACGAGCCACCACAGGTACGAAATGGAACAGCCGTATGATCTTGAAAGATGCACATGAGCGAATGAACCGTGCAGCTAGCAGCTTGTTACGTGAATGTTCCAAAATCGCTGCAAAACATCGACAGGAGCGCGGCTGGATACGCTCCTGCCTCAGAATGGCCACACTCTGAACATATTGTCATGCAATGGAGGGGTAAGTTAACTCCTCCATCTCCTTCATCGCCCAGCGGGAAGGACACACCGCAGACATGCCGGTGTGGCGAATTTTGTTTTTGTTCGTCAGAGTGACAAAGAACAGACAACAAGGTGGACAATGGACTAGTAAGTTCTTAAGGACAGCTGCCCTGCAAATCTGGAAATTTTAATTTTTGCATTTTTGCAAATTTCAACTGGTAAGTTTTACTGATAGCTTAGCAGTAGTCTACCCTACTTAGATTGCTGTAGCTGGACACGTGTAGTAGGATTGGTGCCTGTTGCTCACTTTTGGGAAAGTGGCGCCAATTAAAATAAAATTCGGAGTCTTTTTGGCTCCACGTGGCGCGGGCGGCCTGCGGCCGCCGTGCCACGTGGACTAATTAGATGACGAGACACTTCGCTACCTTAAGAGAGTCATAGTTACTCCTGCTGTTTACCCGCGCTTGATTGAATCTCTTCACTTTGACATTCAGAGCACTGAGCAGAAATCACATTTCGCCAACATCGGTCACGACCCTCGCAATGCTTTGTTTTAATTAAACAGTCGGATTCCCTTTGCCCGTTGCAGTTCTAGTGCGCTGCACGTCGCGGGCGCCACCCCGTTGCGAGTCACGCGCAGTACGCTGCGGTAGGCAGTCCGTCTTGCGATAGCCCGCCCGCCGAGCACACCACACGCAGCACAGCGGCGGGGTTGCCAATCCCGCGCAGCACTAGAGCCAACCTTTTTCCCAAAGTTACAGGTCCAATTTGCCGACTTACCTTACCTGCATTGTTCATATTGCGTCCGCACTGTATTTGGAAATACTGCTCTCCGAGCCACCAAATAGAGATAAGAGGTTGTGATTGCTACCAAGAGGAAATGGTAAAAATTGATGAAAACTTACTAATAACTTTTTCACTGACATTGCACTTTCACTTCATAATTCTGGAATGTTGTAAAAGTAGCATAAAAATATTGTCAGCAGTTTGCCAAGATTGGCAGTACAGACACGTGCAGGCTAGCTGACAGTAAAATTACTGTAGAAGGTTGAGTAGTTGAGGTGAAGATGAATTATTTAACGTTGATGGTGATGGTCTATCCTACGAACAGATGGTATCGACCAGCTTGAATCTACTTTGTGACAAGGGAAAAGTCGTCCAGCCTCAGACAAACATCTCGCTAGATAGAGCTAGAATAGAGGTAGACAGTGCAATGTTAGAATTTGGTACCATAGAGCTAGTAAATGGTTCTCTTTTCTATTAGTTTCTACCTATCTACAGTTACTGTAACTCGCAGAGAAACTAATTCTTCTCTAGAAGAAGTGTCTATGACGTAAAACTACAATTTCAATAGAAGTGCAACAGTTGCACTTCTATTAAAATTGTAGAAAGTACTAGAGGTAGTTACTACCTGTAGTACTTTCTAAAACCGCACATGTTCTAGAGGACCATAGTTTATGACTTAGGAATCATAATACACCTCCTGAACTAGTCTCTATTGCAGTGCAATGCCACTTGGCGAAGCGCTTACAGCTAGGTGTTTCACCTCCAGTTTTGGGCACTTTACCCAATTCTTTTATTTCGAAACTATTTTGAACTATCTATTCTAACAGTAGTGCAATCACTGAACACGTGGCACGTGAGACCAGTGATACACTGAATTGTACACCACACCTAACAGTTTACACTGTATTTACAGTGTGCCAGCGCCGCCGGCGCAACCGTCACTTAGGTTTTTCGACCACCCTTCTGTATCAGTATTTAGCCTACCTATTGGACATCAACCACAAGGACATTTAGGGATACAAGCCACATATAATTTAGTATTTAACTAGAGGCGAACCGCCATGTCCTTTGATTGTAAAAGCCAGCCGGAAGCTCGGTGTCCAATCTACCCCCAGGGTTCGTTTTGCCTACTGATTCAGTGTGCTTCTCCCTTGGTAATGGTGCTTGGCACTCTTCCGGTGTCCCTTTTCGCTGATTAAGCTTCTCAATGTCGGGACGCTGTATCAGCATTGCCCCTACCACGCGTCACCGGTGGTGCGCGTGCCCCTCAATCAGGTGTCCTCGGCCGTCTGGTGTCCATCCGGAGGTATGGTTGCGAGCCATTCCCAACTTGCGTTTCGCAGTCTCATTACAGCCTGCTTCGACTTTGGCTATAGTGTCTGGCCTGCTTCTGGAACCCATTCCGCGCTGTATCAGCTTTCTGTCCTGGCCGTCGTGCTGGTTCAGCAACCCCCCCAACCAATCGGACTTGGTTATTGATGTGCTCCCAACTATCGTTTTGCAGTCTTATGGAAGCCTGCTTCGTCTTTGGCTATAGCGCGGACCGCGCCGATCCTGGTCACCCTCTGATTCAGTCTTTGACTGGTTATTCTGCTGGATCAGCTTCCCTTTCCCCGATACCACGCGTCACCGGTGGTGCGCGTGCCCTTCGATCAGGTATCTTCGGGTGCCTGGTGCCCGGCTCTTGAGCCACTGCTCCTCTCCTGCTGTACTAGCGTATCGCTGTATGCATCGCTGTACCAGCACCCGCCCTATTCTATAGGGCTCCCCTTTCTTCTTCACTTTTTGCTTCTTATACAAGGCACTCATCCCTGTTGTGCCTGGTGTTCTCCCTTCTTCCCTATTAGGGTTGGTTAACCACCATCCTTTCGGTGCACCATCATGACTCACCATGTGACCACAGGATTCTAGACGGATTGTCTGTGTGGCCTTACAACCCACACCAAGGTAGGCGATTCGCCTTTGCTCTACCACACTCGACCAGAGCCTGACTACCGGGACAGGAGGGCTCGAACACCTCGCGGTGGCTCGCCGATTCTGCTTACAGCCAAGGCTGCCCGTTGTCGAATCGACCAAGCCATTGCACTACATCTATGTACGGAAAATAGTGGGCTACTTGTCGTACCGCCTGGCAGTTCTATGGTACTGAGTGTCGTACCGCCTGGCGGTCCTCTCATACTGCGCCGTGTCACCTCCCTATTGGGTACCCACTTAAGGGACGTGCCAATCACAAGGCACCAGCCAGCTGGGCGTGTTTCCTGTAATTGGGACAAGCGCAAGGCTGTAAATACCCCACTCGGGCCCATCGGCTGTGGCCAAGACCCCACAAGGGTCAAATTTCTAACTTTAAGCTGATCAGCTGAACATTACAATGTAAGCCTAACTGGCAATGATCTCGCGGGTAGGCGAGCGTCGTTAACTGGTTTTAGATTGGTCAGCTAACTGGGTATTTATTCCTAACCACTAACCCTAGCTTACAGTAACTTAGTATAAATATGCTACTTGACTATCCAGTAGGCTCGGTTAGGAGAGTAACGTAAACTCAAGTAGAATTACGATCTATTGGAACAGTGCTCGCATACCTATCGTTTACCCCTCTCAGGGACAACCTTTGGGCTAGCCAACAGCTAGTCCAAAGGTTGTGCTCCATTCATACGCACTTCGCGTGAGCACTACGATCGCACAACCCCATCCGGGTAGCGACATATTATCTCATACGAGACTACCCGCTGGGTACCCTACAACGTTCATCTGCTCTACCACTTCCTCTATCGAGGCTCGTGACACCTGTAGGGTGGTTTTGCCGCACCAGCGGATGTTCTACCTGCTACAAGCATGAAAGGCCCACGCGCAAAATGCACTCTCTGAAGATAAGGGTCAACAAAATGGCGAACGTGAAGAAACCAACCGGTAATCCGTCCTTCCCACCCCACGTCAGAAGTAAGAAGCTTATTGCATGTGGAATACTACAGAAGTGTATCGCGGTTTCCGTAGGTGATGAGTCGGAGGATGAATCGCCCGCACTCAGCAAATCATCAGAACATGGTGAAATAGCGCCCAGTCAACTCATGGAAGGAAGCGGAGACGCACAACAGGAGCGAAAAAGAGCGAAATTTAATGATGGTCTTCTGGGTGCTGCGCAGAACCGCAAGAAACCTGCTAGGGGCGGTGTTGAATCTGGTATTGCAAATTATCTACAGTCAGATAAAGTAGGGTCCATTTAAGCTTCGATAAGTAATTTTTCAAAGCAATAATATCCAGGGAGCTTACTAAATCGGATATGAATATAAGTGCGACAATGGAAACCGTGATACATATCATCGAGGAGGAAGGGAGTAACTTTTGAAAACTAACAAATTTCTAAACGAATTCAAGGAAATTATTTAAAAGATAGTGTCTACAGCACAGAAGTAAACTTGTTTTTACAAATATCATTCCCTGATGAATTCATCGTTTTGCTAAGTCACCATGGCTGCGTATCATCACCCTTTCCAGCATATGTTTTTCTAATTTGGTTTAAGCGAACTATACGAGTGCAAAAGTTTAACATATTTACAAATATCTGAATCAACCGTTTACGCGCTTTTTTATTGATTTCCCTAACTCCCCGTTCTGCGGACAGGCGTTCGCTTGGCATTACACGTTGTAGGATCGTGTAAATTGCATACATTTCAAATGATTCAGGTACACTTGCGGTCTCATTCGTCTTTCTGCAATGCACCATCTTCCCGTGTCTCATTCGTGTATCCACAACGAATGCGCTGTCACCTGAGACTTCATGTCCGGGGGAGTCATTTCGACGCTCAGTTTAGGATAAATCAGACCCGAAACATATGCCAGCTTATTATCATGCCAGCTTCTCGAAAATTAATTGCGACATGGATGATTTCGCCATGGAAGTTCCATACGAAAATTTTAGTAACTACTTCAACGCGCTATGTGTATCCCTCATATTATGCGTTCTGCAGATAAGTATTTTCGTAGTCTGCACAAGGTAGTCTTCCACCGTTAACCACCGCAAATACACCTTCTAACAGATAACCACAGGCCCTGTTTTGTTTTAGACGCGAGGAACTCTTTTTCTTTTCATTTTCATCCGGCCAACGGACTACTCTGAATTACTCCCCGCGTTGCCTTGCTACCACAAGGAATAGAACTTTTAACGCGAACTCCAGCCAAACATTTATAGATGAAGGCACGAGCCTGAATATTGGCGACAGAGAATACTGTGTACCACTGCTTTTAAGGTACCAAAGTGCTAATCCGAGTATATCTATACTCTGCACTGACGTGGAGTGCCCGCTTATCTTTGGTCCGCTCCTGTATAGGCTTCCATAGTTGATATGTGCAAGCTCTTCTTCGAAGTGCAGCAAAAGTATTTCAGTAATCGTTTCTTTTGTGAAGTTCAATGCGGCTATGAAATCTCTACCAGTTCCGAAAGTTAGAATTCGCTGGCAACTGGTGGTATCATCTTGTCCGAGCGGTCTAAGCAACGCGGGTCTCAAGAAACTAGGCTGCTTATGGAGTTTCTTCTTCAAACTTGGTTGTACTGCATGTTCTGTGACAAGGGCAACTGATAGAGAAACATGGCCTGCGGGGAGACGAGCCAACTCGTCATCTAAATCCATCTTGTGTGTCGCGGTGTGCATGATTTCTTACTCAAGCACAGGTTCGTGCGAGGTGACCATGTTCTGTGGGGCATAAAAGTACACTTTCCGGCCGTTGGGACGGTAGGACAGTCTGTTTATAAGCACCACAAAAGTAGTTGGGCAAGTAGTAGAGTGGTAGATGTCACTACTTTTTGTGATAGCTGACTGGACGAAATCTGGTTAAGTGGCGAAGTAATCGATTTCTGTATGCACCCACTATTCTGAACACAACTAGCTTGACAATGAAACCCTAATATATGGCGTTCTCACGGCCCTTTAATTTCAGGAAGTTGGGCGTCTCATTGCTGGCATTACAGCATTGTTGGGCGAGTCCATGCTCGATATTGGCGCCGAGTCTGATGTTGCTCGCAGAGCGTGCCGTCGCGGCTTACCATAGCTTCTTCCCGTTCTCTGTACACGGCATGAAATTACATCGCTCCAACGTCGCCCTCCATCACGGAAAGTTACTATATCTTCAGTGCCTGACAAACCCAACCGCTTCGCTCGCAACAGCTGCTCTGGGCTTTTTCAAGGAAGCCTACAAACAAGAATGTGTGGATGCAGCATATTGGCTCGGACAATGCTATGAGCGAGGTTTTGGTGTACCAGCATCCTGTACAGATGCACTGGAACACTATCGCGAGGGAGCTTATCATGCAAAGCCAAGCTCGCTTTGTATGGATAAACTGGGTTGGTATATGTTGCAGAAAAAAGGTCCGCGTAACGTGCATAATGAAGGTTATCGTCTAGCACATCGCGCCATGTCTAAAGGTGACGTACTGGCCATCTATCATATATCACGCTGCTATCGACAAGGAAAAGGCGTTGCCGTCGATGAAGCAGAAAGTCTAAAGCTCGAGAAAAAGTTCTTCACGAAGTGCGTCGCATTTGCAGATGGCTTTCAGAGTGACGATGTGCTTCGAGATGCAGATATCCTGTATGCACTCGCACGATGCTATGAAGATGGCCGGGTGGTATTGAAATGTTACCAGACGTGTGTAGCACTTCTGGAGCGTGCAGGGAGAGGCGGGTGTTCACAGGCCGATTATCGACTTGGAACGATCTATTACTTTGGGCACGGTGTGGATCGGAATGAAAGCAAGGGAATCATGTTGTGCCAACGAGCGGCAACAGCAGGCAATGTGTATGCCAAAACGAATCTGGGTATGATGCATCGGCGTGGTATCAATGTAAGCCACGATGCGCAATTAGCTGTCGAATTAGTCGAATCAGCAGCAGAGTGGGGCCATTCGGATGCGCTCATGGAGCTTGCAGGGTGCTACGAAGACGGGGAGGGAGTCGAACAGAATGAGCAGTTGGCGGCTTCTCTGTACGAGGGTGCGGGTGCAATGGGGAAGTTGACGTACCTGGCGACTATGGCGGGAAGAAACGTTCGCAGGAAAGCAGCGGGGAAGATTGTGAAATGCGGGGTGAGAGGGCTCAATGGACGGTGGATGGATAAGGCGACATTGACAAAAGAGGGGTTGTTCCCTGTGGATAGTATTAACAGTGCCGGTACGAGCGGGGAGGGAAATATAGGTAAAGATGCTGTGTGGCTCTGTGTTTGCGGAGAGTGCATGGAAGATATTGAAGTGGAGCGATTTCGAGAGTGGGTGCGAAGGATGGAGCACGGCGACAATGAACTCGGGAAGAGGAGCAATTCCAAGTGGCGTTTGTGGAATTCAAGCTGACGAGAGCAGATGTGTGTCAAAGTTGTGCTGGCATCAGCAGAATAGAGAAATTGAATCTGGAGAAACTAGATAGATATTTGCCTATAAAACTTTTTATTTTTCTAAATAATATGCAGTGATTCGTTCAATTGGTCACAACTGATTTTTTCCGACCAATCATCGCCTTTGCCTCGTAAGACTACATTGCATCAACAATATCTAGTCAGATCGCTTCTATAAGGCGCCTCCTTGACGGCCGCTCCCTCGCCGCCACCAACTCCTCTATTGCGCAACCATGTATTGCCTCCATCAAACAGCGGCCTTTATCGGCACCCTTTCCCCGCTTGTGCAGCATGCTTCCTCCTTCACATCGCCAGCCGTATCCCGGCTGCACACTTCCTTCCATGGCGACCGCATTCCCCGTAGCGCCCGCTCAAATGTCCGCGCAACAAAAATGGTCATCATGAACGAAGAGCAAGCTAATGTGTCCACAGATGAAGACCCCACTCGTCTTGTGTCTTCCCGCCCCGAATGGGCTGCCCTTCGTCAACATAAGGAGTCCGTCATTGATCACACTCATCTTCGTGACCTCATGGAGGACAGCGAACGATGTGCAGCACTCTTTGCTGAATATGACGGAATTCTTCTCGATTACAGCCGTCAGCGTATTACGCAACAAACCTTGCGCCTTTTGCTTGATCTCGCGGAGAAAGTAGGCCTCAAGGATCGTATCAATGAAATGGTAACTGGTGAACTCATAAACACCACTGAAAACCGTGCTGTTCTGCACACAGCCCTTCGTGCCCGAAAAGGTGAGAAGGTGATGTTGGATGGCGTCAATGTCGTTGAACAAGTACATGAAGTGTTGGGTCGAATCAAGAATTTTTCAGAGTCCGTCCGCAAGGCAGAATTCCGCGGTGTCACAGGGAAACCTATCAAACATTTTGTGGCCGTTGGAATCGGAGGCTCCTATCTTGGACCGGATTTTGTGTATGAAGCTCTCAAGACCGATACAGAGGCTTCAAGCGCAGGTCCACGCTCTGGATACTCGCTGCATTTCCTCGCAAACGTCGATCCGGTCGATATCAAGCGTACCACAGATGGGCTCGACCCTGAAGAAACCATGGTCATCATTGTTAGTAAGACGTTTACCACTCGTGAAACACTGGTCAACGCAAAAACTGTTCGTGCATGGCTTTGGGATACTCTTGGGGAAGATCCTGCCGTTGTCAAACAGCACATGGTCGCGTGTAGTACAAACTTAGAAAAGACTTCCGAGTTTGGTATCGATCCCGCAAATGTTTTCCCGTTCTGGGACTGGGTCGGTGGGCGTTATTCAGTCTGTTCTTCAGTTGGTGCTCTTCCACTGAGTCTAATGTATAGTTATGACGTTTTTGAGAAGTTCCTCAATGGCGCTCGTAGTGTTGATAAGCACTTTATTTCAGCTCCACTCGAACGCAATATCCCTATCATTATGGGCCTCATGGGTGTTTGGAACATGTCATTCCTAGGATACAAGTCCCGCGCCATGCATCCGTACACCGAAGCACTCAACAAGCTTCCTGCCCATATCCAACAGGTGGACATGGAGAGCAACGGTAAACATGTTTCCCGACATGGAAAATTGCTCGACTTTGAAGTTGGAGAGGTTGACTTCGGAGAGCCTGGTACTCTGGGCCAGCACAGTTTCTTCCAGTTATTGCATATGGGTCAGACCGTTCCGTGCACTTTTATCGGGTTTGTTGAATCACAAAATCCTACCTGTCAGGACGGCGAACCTGTTTCCAATCATGACGAACTCATGTCCAACTTCTTCGCACAGCCAGATGCGCTTGCGAAGGGTAAGACCGCTGATGAATGCCGCGCGGAAGGGCGTGAAGAATGGCTTGTGCCACATGTTACGTTTAATGGTAACAAGCCGTCGTTGTCCCTGTTGCTGCCTATTCTCAATGCATACACGACAGGCCAACTACTTTCAATCTTTGAACATCGAACCGCTGTGCAAGGATTCATCTGGGACATCAACAGCTTTGATCAATGGGGTGTGGAATTGGGTAAAGTACTTGCCACCAAAGTCCGCAAACAGATCAATCAGTCAAGATATCATGGCAAGAAAGTTGATGGTTTCAACCCAGCAACCACGCGTCTAATGGAGCGTTATCTGCATGGTTCTGTTGGATGTTCCTTCGATGATATCGTCATGGATGACTAAGTCGAGAAACAAAAGCTTCTGTGGCTACATTATTTGCACCTACAAAAGTCATGTGTTGAAGTTTAGAAGCCGTCGTGTTTGAGAAACATCCATGATACACTTGACTTGAAATGACCCTGGATCACTTTTAATACTCCCCTACTTTAGCACTCTGCCAAATAGCATTTCTTGGGTTTCTACTAGTATAGAACCGAAGTAAGATACCTTGCCTATGCCTCTTTAGCGGATTGATAAACCTATGTCTCCAGGATACAAGTACTACCTTTGAGTTGTACATATTATTTTACAAGACATGACTCCACCCGTCCATGTTCTGCGGCAATAGAAGATATTATTGACTTGTCCAAAATGACACTTGCCTCGTCCGCTGAGCGCTCACGAAAGATCCAGATGCTGTCCATAAAGGAAGAACGATGCCACTGGGACTTCGCAGTTTTCTCGTCACCATGTCAATAACATCATTGTCGCCACCTGGCAGTTGTGAAGGGAAGCTTCGAACAAGTTTTCCTGTATCAACATTCCAGACTCCAAGGTTACCAGTCCGTCCCTTACCGCAAACGACATGACGGCCTTCTACCGCTAGTCTGTGCCAATCCGATACACACTGTAACCCCCCTTCCATTTCGCGAACGATCGCTACATTCTTTCTGATATCTGACAGACGTATCACATCGTCTCGGCCAAGAGAAACTACACTATGCCCGTCATCCAGGCATTTCACAGAAATAATACCCTTGTTGTGAACTTTCGCACCTCCGACATTTGTTGGGGAATCTTGCGGGGACCAAAGTCGGAGACCTCCATCTTTGTGTCCAGAAACAAGAAGGTTCCCATTCATCTCAAAGCAGGACACATCCAAAACAGCTGAGGTTGTTGAAACGGTGAACGGCCTTTTTCCTTGCTCTACATCCGTTAGTTTTATCATTCGATCAGTCGAAGACGTTAGAAGCAAAGAATTACCGGAACCAGTGACGCCTGTAAACGCAAGACTTCGTATTGCTTGTGTGTGAACTGGAAATACAGATCCAATAGTCCATTTAGACTTTCGCCTTGGATTCCGTCGAAAAACCCGTAAAGATCCGTCACCAATTCCCGCGTATATAGGTACAGATTCGGAACTTGAATCAACACCCCATGGATGGAAACTAAGTGCTGTAACAGAGCGTGGAAGCTCCCCAATTGTTGCATATGGCTTTCCTTTCATGTCGTAAACACGAATAGTCCTGTCATCGCCTCCAGATGCAAACCATTTCGAGTCCATGGCAGACGCCAAGCTGTATATCTCGCCAGAATGCGCGTCATCCACAGAAGACAACACTGTCAATGAGAGCGCATTCTCCCGGGGAGCTGGACTAGACTTGGCAATTTTCTCGATTTCAGAAGGCAGTTTCTGCTCTACCTGCAAATTGGAAGCATGTAT
Organism: Asparagopsis taxiformis; assembly: GCA_030407315.1. NCBI lineage: Eukaryota > Rhodophyta > Florideophyceae > Bonnemaisoniales > Bonnemaisoniaceae > Asparagopsis > Asparagopsis taxiformis. The sequence goes on along the minus strand of JALQPE010002345.1, from coordinate 166,057 downwards.
TGTTGATCCTTGATGCACTACTGTTGTAGCTCCTTGACCAAATGCAGAGAGAAGAAGATTTGATGATGAAATACGTTGCGACGCCTTCCTTGGCAAGGCCGCCGGCGAGGTAGGTTTTGTACTAGATACGGTAGGCGAAGTAGGAATGTTGGCCTCAGCGGCAACTTTCGCACGACTGGTGAAGCTTGCAGATTGTGCCTTTGTTACTGCTGGCAAACTTTGAGTAGCCATATCAGAGTTGTATTCTTTTGGTGTTGGGACTCTGCTCAGAGGTGAGCCGGAGGCTTTAATCGTGGTACTGGGAACCACAGCGGTTTCATCTTCTGAAGTTATTGCAACCACAGAACTTGCTGTTCCAGAATTGTTCACTGACTTAGAGTTTTGAACAGACGGTTCTGCAATACTGTTCAATACTTGCTCCAACTCGTAACCTTCAGCTGTTTCTCGGGAGGAATAAGGGTTTTTGTCGTCGCCATAGAAGCCATTGTTTTCGGGGGGGATGTTGTGAACAATAGGACTGTCTGTTGAAATGGCCACTTCAGCTTCCATAATTTCTCGAAGAGAGGATACTAAGGCTTCGGCAGCGGCAAGCGTCGTTTCAACATGTTCCTTCTTCAACGTCTGCGCGGTAAGCTGCATGCGGAGATTGGCCTCACGGGCAAGACCTTCCTCGATATCTGCCTCAGCGGCAGCTAGGGCATTTCGCAGCTGGATAATATCATCTTGGCCGGCGGCAACCTGTAGCGCACTGGTTCGCACATCTGCTTGGAGTTGGCGCACTTCGCGACGAAGCACATTGAGTTCGGACTGGGGATCGTCATCGGCGGACATTGTTGATCGTTCGTCTCGCGTCATTGTGTCGCTCTACTTGTTGCACTATCGGAGGAAGTGAATCAACATAGTCAAAACATTGTGATCAGTTGATTGAGATTGAGCGTTAGGTACTTGAGAAAGTGGCATCACTCGCCTGCCGATTCATGTTTTACTACGTATCGTGAGGGCCCGATGGAAAGGAATCGTTATTTTATGATTGACTGCAATTTCTCAGCTGAGCGCTGTCTGTGATTTCAGCAGATTTGCAAAATGTCCACAGCAATGGTATACACGTTGTGCTTCCACCAGTCTTCCTCCGAAGAACGAGGAGAACGGTCAAACTCTAGTAGACAGACCAAGTCAAATCGTAATAAGCATAATTCAATATCTACATTCTCAAGCCGATGTATCCATTGAAGCACCTTCATCCTTCAGCGCGGACGGAAGCGCAACGGCGAGTTGGCTTAGATTCGCTGAGCAGTTCAATAGCAGCTGGAACTCCTTTGCAAGCAACTCACGCTGTTGTTCTATTAATTTAAAGTCACGCTCCACGGCCTCATATTCACTTTGCGCTTTATCAAGATGTTGCTGCGAAATATCCGCAGACGGTTCTGCAATGATAATCTTGGCGAGCGATTCGTACTGCAGACGTCGATCCACTTGTCTCCTTTCCCTCTCCAGAACTTTACGCAAATGACCAACAGATTGTTCTTCCTTGCATATGTCCTGTTCGAGTCGAGCTGTTTCGGCAGCAAGCTCTGCTCGTTCACGCTGCGCAACAGAGACACTTGCAGCGGCTACGTCAACAGCTGTCGATATCTGCTCGCAATGCAATACGACTGACTGCGCAGTTTGGTTGAAACTTTTGTTCGCTTCAACGGAATGCTTCTCAGTGCTTAGGTTGGCAATTTCTTTCACAAGATCGTGCATAGTCGTCGCAGATATGTCCCATGCAACAACACGGCGTCTGACAGCTTCTAAGCGAGCTGCATCGATTTCTGCCTCAGTCATCTGTATCGGGGTTTTTTCGATTGCCATCGTCGGCACTGATGCCCGCGTTGGATGTCTCATGAATAGTTTCTAGTGAGCAACTCCCAAAAACCTTGTGCTCATAACAATGTTGTAGTGAAAGGCACAAGTGAAAAGACCCCAACTTTAAACAGATCGTAGACAATCGCTTTATAAGACGTTGAGTGTGACTGCCGCCCTATGACCAATAAGACCGCAATCGGCCATTCGGGCATCAGATAGCACACGTTTGCCCCCTTTCGATGAACTAAAATATTTCGCCGGCCAATTCCCTGTGTCCTCGGATGCCTGTGACGTGCTCGACTTCAAAAGAAATGCTCGACCCCGATGGGACTCGAACCCACAATCTTCAGATCCGAAGTCTGACGCGTTATCCATTACGCTACGAGGCCTTGCGAAGATGCCTTCCAGGAATCCCACATTGTATTTAATACAATTTCCGTATTGAATTCCAACATTGGTAGTACACAGTTCGGCTTCTAGCGGTTTCATCAATCCCCTTTCAGTGCTCCACACATCGTGACCATGCGTGCTTGCCGACCTCGGGATTATACTTGCCGAATAAATCTCCCCGCCCCTCAGCTTTCCATATAAATTTGGAAGGCAACTCGACACTCAACATCTTGTGGAATATGAAGAGAAAAAAATTCTTCAGCCATCTCGCAAAATGGACTAGAGCAAAAATTTGTACAAATTTCAGGCAGTGTGCTATTTCGATGCCATATCGACATTGCGGAGGGGAATGACGCTTGCCGCTGCGCCAACCATAATATGGGTCGAGAACTAGGAGAGCTGCAGAAAAATAAAAATTCAAGTCAAACAGGACAAAAATCGACCCCGATGGGACTCGAACCCACAATCTTCAGATCCGAAGTCTGACGCGTTATCCATTACGCTACGAGGCCCTCACGCTCCCTGAGCTAGCAACCGGGTACAAATTCTCTGTATTTATTCTTCCTCAGTATTGTATGTCCGGTTATCGCCATCATTTCCTCCGTCTATAAAGTGGGCGTCGCAAGCGAGACGTTTACTTAAAGACCTTCCATGCTAAACTGTAGTTACAAAGAAATACGTGTACCGAACTTCCTGCCGGCCGCGACCGCAGCAATTCCAAGTACACAACTGGTGATGACGTAGGTGGCGGCGGTGACGATATCTGCGGATCCAGCGTCTAGCGCACCAGAAGCAAAAGTGCTAAATGTTGTAAACCCGCCGCAGAAACCGGTAGCAACAGCAAGTGAAACACGTGGTGATAGGATTTTAGAAGCCTTCAAACTGTGCGTCGTACCCAACAAAAAGGAACCGACTATATTGACAGTTGCAACACGGATGAGAGCCTGACGTGGAGTTGAACTGCAGGCGGTTGCCAGATGTCGTAGTGTACCACCGGCAGCAGCAGCTGCTGCTATGGGTAGCACGTCTTTGAATAGATTGGGTGCGGGAAGCATGGCTGGATGAGGGAGAAGACTAACCACACATTCGGTTGCCAAGCTTTTTATATTAGCATGTTGTCATACATAGCTAGCGTCGGCGTCTCAGCGGCGAGGAGCAGCAGACATAACGCGGTGAAACGGGTGTTGGCATACACTACATCAAGTCTATTGACGTATCGCTCTTGCTTTGCGAGAAAGTTTAGATAATTGGCAAAGGCGTGAACACTAGAATAGTTGGCAATTTCGCTTTCAAGCTCTCGGACGCCGGATGCGGAGTCGAGCCATGAGTCTGGAGCGACATTGTTGTTTTGATTACAGTAGAAATTGCAGCTGCAACGTTGGTGAGTGAAAGGCGCTGCAATTGCATACTTGGCATTACACAGTTTGTTGGCCATCAAAATGGCAATTTTGCGCAGTGAATCTATTACAAGACACGACTGACCAGTGAGCGGTTTGACCCACGATTCATGGTTTGCACTGTGTGTCCACGCCTCACCAGCACTTCTACTAACAGCTAACTTTGTTGCCGATCGTCAAGATACAACGTCTGCAAGCTAAACGCTAACATGGGCTTCAACTTTGAAAGGATGGTGATGGGGTTTGAAAAAATTCAGGCGGCATATGATGTGCAGCTGTTAAACGCACCGGCGACTGCACTGACGGGAATGCCAAACACGCCGCAATTTCTCGAAGCGATGGGCGAAGTATTGTCGCTGTTTGAAATTCTGGGCAGTGCATTCACGTTTGTGCGACGCGACATTGAGAAGAAACTGGCCATTCTGTCGCGCTATCATAGCGCGTTTCCAGAGACGCACGGCGAGTTATCGCAAGGGGTGCGGTCGGAAATGGACGCGCGAATAGAGGAAACGGGCGGGGCGTTGGGTGACGAGCCGGGGTTCAGTCGTACGATACTTCGTTTGATGTGGGCGCTCAAGTTTACGGACCGATTGCTCGAGGGACTCGGGCGTGCGTTTGACGCGGAATCGGATCTGAAAAGCTATGATCGGACGCTGCGCTGGGCGGTGGGTCGTGCGTATGAAGAGGCACTGGCCGAGCACCATTCGTGGACGATTCGACGCACGGTGAAGAGCGCTTGCTTGTTGCTGCCGAGCAAGGAAACGTTTCTACATCGGATTGGGGTGGAGGAGAATCGACGGGGGGAGTATCTGGATCGATTGGCTGGTTCTATGAGCAAGATTGTGGAGAGGATGTACGCGTTTTACGAGAAGAATGGGTTGCTTGCGCTGCCATGAAGACGAAATTGGAAACGAATAGGAGTAGAGGGCGGTGTCGACTCGAGTCGGGATGCAGGACAACAATGCCGGCAAGGTATATTGCGTGACACTCGTGAGGCCGGCAGGTCAAGCGTTGTATAATGAAGGCGAATACAGGATCTGTGGCGCAAGTGTTTGTGTAAGTTGGATATGCAGGCGGCATGGGCGAGTGGAATAGCGAGGAGACAGCACATCAAAACGATGGAATGTTTACCCTAAATAAATGGACCCATCTTGACAGTTGACCTGACCCATCGCAAGGTAAATGAAGGGCATGTTTGACCAGAGTGTCTCAGGATCAATTTGACGGGGGCGTCGACAGGGGAACGCAAAAGGGCCGTTACTGGTAATCGTGGACCGATCGGGGGGAGCGATTCGAACGTTTCAAAAGTACGCACAGTTGTTATTGGCTGCGCTGTGCACCAAAAGTAATTTAATACACTCCAACTGCACGGCACGGCACACGGCACGACACGGCACGGCACTGCACTGCTCAGTCCACTTGGCTGTGCCCCACGCCAGTCGCCTACGAACAAAACTACACAACTCACCTCAACTTGGCCTCGCACTGCCCTCCTACTCGTTCACAACCTCTTCTCCCGCACCAACTTCTTCCACCAACACCCTTCCACGCCACGCCGCACTAACGTATCAACCCTCCCTCCCGCCTCACCATCCCGCTCCCCCATGACAAGCGTCACCGCTCATCGTCTCGAGGAGCTCGTACGCGAGGCAGAAGTGCTCTCCACCATCAAATCCTCCGTCCCTCATGCATGGAAAATATTAGAACTTGAAATAGGTCGTACCCGAGCAGCAGTCGTCCGCTCCGTTGATCACCATTCCCTTCAACCGTCCACCTCAGAGCCCGCTCTACCCATCACCTCGTCCACCGCCGCCACCACCGCTGCCGTAGCTGTAGCCGCCGCCGCTACCGCCGCCACCGCCACCGCATCAACACCAACAGCCTCGTCCCCGCCACCGACGCAGCGTCAGACCGTTCGTAAGCGTGTCAAACTCCGCGTCCCAGCCGAACAGTATCCAGACTACAACTTTGTCGGTAGGCTCCTCGGCCCGCGCGGTGCAACCCTCAAGAGACTTGAGCGCGACACCGGATGTCGCATCATGATTCGCGGCAAGGGCTCCATTCGCAAGGACAAGGAGGTAGAGGTTCGTGGCAAGCCCGGATGGGAACACGTCTTCCATGAACCGCTCCATGTTGTTATCGAAGTCGTGGATGCCGCCGACGACGTTGGCGCCGCTCGAATTCTCGCACGCGCAAAGGAACTCGTGGAGATGCTCCTCATTCCTGTGCCGGAAGAGCGCGATTCGCTTAAGAGAGCCCAACTCCGCGATTTGGCCATCCTCAACGGAACGCACAGAAGTGTCTCCGACCTGCTCGGCGCTTCAGTTGCTCAATCGCCCATACCCACTACCAATCATGTTCGCGCACCAACTCCGACCATGCCAAGTCCGCCGCCACCAACGCGTGCTCGCTCGACAGCGCACGCTCAACAGCACGGGAAAACTAACCCGAAAAATTTGTACAACAACAGTAACTCTGATAACTACGCGCCCACTTTCGACGCACCCGTATCATTTACGCGGCACTCATCATACCCTTCTTCCAACAACATTCGTTCGATCTCATCCTCACCACCTCCGCCCGTTTCTGCATCTCCGCATGCGTACCAGTCTTCTACACCGTTCTCTAGTAATCAACGTGACTCCTACAACTTGCCCGAACTCGACCAGCTTCGTATCCCGTCACTAGAATTTGACCATCTCAGCGAAACCAATTTGACAGCGCATGGCTTCCCCATGCCGAGTCCTTCACCGACCATTGTAGATCCAGAGATCTATCCGTATCCACCAACACCAGGTCTGTTGAATGTGGATCATCAGAGTCAACTCAATGCTTTCGGTTCACCGATGTGGACTCCCAACCGCTCAGTGTCCACTGGTGCATTGAACAACACGAGTTCGAGTGCACTTCCACCGCGTTCGCCCCATGCGATCGCGGATGGCAATGGTGCCAACTCGAGCACTTCGTTCTTACTCGGGCGCGCACTTGGTGACGCGCCGCGACAGCAAGCAGCAGCAGCCGATGTGCATGCCGCGACTGAAGCTCAAGCGGTTGCGACCAATGCACAGGCACAGTTTATTCGCAGTAATTCTAAGCGCGGCTCCGAGCTGTCGTTTGAACAGTCGTTTGCTGCGCACCAGATCAGTGACAATGAGTCGGGTGAATTTGGCGGCAGTTCTGTGTACGCGCGGCTGGAAGATGATGGTCACAGCCACTCGCTGCTTGCAAACCTGTTCCCATCTAATTCTGGCGCTCTCTCACATGTAACACAACCATCGTCACTGCCGATGCATTCAAGTGCAACGAATCACGAAACGTCTTGAGTAATTAATTTTTTCAACCCGTAGTCCATGACGCCGTCGTTATTAGCGTACTTTACCCCGTTACAGAAACCAAAAACATGTCTCTTTTGCCAACTCTGCGGATATTATATTTCTACAGTACACCGTCCGTTCCATTTATGAAACACACTATTAAACTATTCCCAGCGCAGTTGAAGACTCAATATTGTCATTTTAGTATGTAGTAGAAAACGTAGCATTCAGTGATGAAGGATCAAATCAAATTACGAGTCAGGTAAGTCGAAGAATGAGTGCGTCCGTGCTACACACGAGCACGGAAAGCGAAAAGGTAGAGACACAAGTCTCGCAGTAGCAACTCAAATTAAAAAACATAGTTGATGGTGAAAAGCTTTCACAGCCCCCGTGAACAATCGGATCGGCTGCAACCAATGCAACAGCACAAACAAAACAGCTGCCATGGCGTCATACATAGAGCGACAGAGACGAGGGATAAGCCGTCGCGATACATTTTGGCTCACCAATCGTGTGCAAAATGTACCACCAAATAATTTGAGAGAGAGAGAGAGAAATTAGTAGCCGCTGTGTCGACCGAGCGGAGTTACAGTTGACGAAGACTTTGTTAGCACCTGTGGTGAGGGGACAGGCGATACACCGTACACGCCTGAAGAAGAAAATGCTGGTGAGGGCGACGCAGCAGTTGCAGCTGCCGTGTGCTCCCATGGACTGGGAGACGGCCCGTTCGAAAACGCTCCATTATAGAATTCCTGTCCAAGAAAGCCGCCCACCCCTAGTGAGGAGCTACGGTTACCCGGTGACAATTTGGGTTGCTTCCCAGACGATGGCGTTGCCGTGGCCGGCTGCGAGGAGGGTTCTCCATCCTCGGAGCTTCTGGACGAGTCGGGACTGTCGTCACCAACCGAACTGCTTCCAAATTCATCGACGCCTCCGGCTACGGCAACCAGACGCATCTTGGAAGTGAGATCTGCCGAATAGTTGTCCACGGGTACAAAGAGCTTTGCCTGCGGGCTATTGGAGGCAGGCGAAGGAGAAGCGTTTGCATGCTGAGTCGAAGTGGTGCCATGGTACGAGTTGAAGCGACCAAACTGACCGGCGTGCAACGCGACATGGTCGTCCAACGGATGCTCGAAAGAGGAAAGACCTGATGAGGTGATAGTGTTAGCCACGCTATCGCCAAGGAAACCCGACGTATTAGGGGCGTCGTCCAGGAAGTTTGCGAGTCCCGAAGCGGCAGGTGACGTAGAAAACGGAGACATTGCAATAGGCTGTTCGACAGGCCGGGTGACGTTTGCGCCGCGATAGGTTCCGTTCATGATGGCCAGTGCGCGGAGCTGCTGCCTCTTGAGGCCATCGCGCTCCTCCGGAACTGGAACCAGGAGGAGTTCCACGGCTTCCTTGGCACGATTGAGGGCACATGCGGCGGCGGCATCATCGAGAGAGTCGACAACTTCGATAACGACATGGAGCGGCTCATTGAAGACATGTTCCCATCCGGGTTTACCGCGAACGTCTGGCTCCTTGTCCTTGCGGATGCTACCCTTGCCACGGATCATGATCTTACATCCTGTGTCGCGCTCGAGGGTCTTGAGAGTGGTGCCGCGCGGGCCCAGGAGGCGGCCGACAAAGTTGTACTCTGGATACTTGTCGGCGGGGACGGGGAGCTTGACACGTTTGCGCGGGGAGAGGGGCTGCTGGGTTGGGGAGGAAACGAGCGAGTTACGCTTGGACGGGGCGCGTGGGAGTGCGGCGGCGAGGGAGGAGATCGTTGCGTTGGCTTTGGCGTCTGCAGCGGCGGCACCGGCACCGGCACGAGCGATTTCAGCGTCGAGCAATGTCCATAGCATGGGTACAGCGCAGCGCAGGGGTTCGATAGCGGCGCGCTCGCGCAGGAGGTCCTCGAGATGGAGGCGATTAGCCGAGGGCGAGCGACGGAGGCTGGGTAGGAAGGGCGTAGTGGGCTGGGAGGTCATTGTGATCGAGTGTGATTAGCAGCAGTTGGGATGCATGTGGGGGAGGTGTGGGTGGTGGTGATAGATGGTGAGCGCTTGTGCTGGACAGGCAAGGGCGGGCGGCATAGGCGGAGAAAAATCGATTAATGCATACACACAAAGTGAGTTGGGCAAAGCTCAGTGACATTATAGATAGGCGGCGCGGCCCTGTGAATGAATGGATCTGTGTCCCGCTGTGTGTAGAGGTTGAGATAGGGGACCTGTAGTGTACTGCCGTTTTAGCAAATGAGTGGACCGAAATCGTTGGACCTTTCGAACATATGCATTCCAACACGATTGTGGAACGCATGTTATACGAGATCATAGAGCGTCGTTGTAGCCAATGAGCGATGCTTGATAAACCATGCCATAAATTACCAAATTTCTTCCGCCGAAACGCCACCCATACTTGAAAAAACCGAAAATAGCGATCAATTCAGGGACACGTACCACGGGCCGCGTGCAGCGCCCCGTCCAGGTTTCTGAATCGACCCGTGTTTGATACGTTTCCCTGCGCTCGATTTACCCTAACTGCACCACCGCACCGCACAACGACTTGCAATCCAATCCAATCATCATTGCTGCCAACGCAACAAAAACAAAAGGGCATGACTCATCAAACTTGATAAAACTGCGCTGCACATCGCTACCCACCACCACGCCGCCCAGTTTCCATGCTTTCGCCAGCTTGCATATATCCGCCTACTCACTGTATCCAATATTGCTCCTTTCCTCCACTTGCCTTCCACCTCCCCGACCCGTTTCTACGCCAACATACACCTCATCAGTTGCGCAACCGCTTACCTCCACTTTAGCTACCGACCTACCTGCCTGCCTGCCTGCCTGCCTGCCTGCCTACCTACCTATTCTCTTCATCACAAATATTTTCCATTCTATAAAATATTTCCAATTTCAAAACTTATTTCCAGTTTCGAAAATATTTCCAGTTTCCAAAATTATTTCCAGTTTCAAAACTTTTTTCAAATTTCACAAAATATTGCCAGTCTTCCCCTTCGCACCATCCAATACCCATCTCGATCCCCGATCCATCCGCCTCACCACCCGCCAACACCGCCGTCAAAAACATCGCGCATCATGACCGCAGACGATTCCGAGAAGGGTATCATCCAGCACTTTGCCGATGGTGCCGTGCCGGGCACATTCGTCGGTACATGCGTCGCTGTGAGTAGACACTACCTAACAACTCAGACCGCGCTTCCACAAGCAGCAGCAAATCAATCCAAGCTCGTATCATCCAAAGCCGCCCTGCAAGCTGTGCGACCAAAGGTACGTCCGAAATGATCATGCGCACCAGTTGCAATCCCTACCTCTATTACTAACACATCATTGCATGCATGCATGCATCGCCTCGCTCCAGCCCATACCTGTTGCCCTAACAACGATCGCCGCATATTCAGCGATCACAGGCTTGTTCACTGGTACCTCTGGATTTGTGTCCAATTTGCGAGCAAAGGATGACTATTGGAACAATACGATCGGTGGTGTCGTAGCAGGCTCCGTTGTGGGATTGCGAAGTGGTTCTCTGTATGCGAGTGCAGGCGCCTCCGCTGCATTAGGCGCCTCCGCTCTCATGCTCGGCCTGTTAGGTGGCACATTGGGCTCCATGGGCGATGTCACTGTCGAACGCCGCAAAGAAATATACCGACCATAAGTAAACCAACTTACAACTACCGTCAACAAAAATTACACTCTGCACTTTATTCTACATAAAGCGCCGATATTACGTCGTTGCGACAATCGTTGCTTCTCTCCCGCACGCCGCTCAACTAGATCGCTGGCAAACACAAAGCTTCTACATTGGTCGCCCTGATCCAGAGTACAGACCAGCTACATGCCTAGTCTACCCCTCAGTCAGCACTTGACATGAGATATTCAGCATACTCGACTCACCCGAGCTCTGGTATACTCATTTGTCCCTCAAAATCCCATGCCACCTCCCATACCACCGCCCATTCCTCCCATGCCTCCACCCGCTGCGGCAGCCATTGCCGCCATTTCTGCAGACTCATCCTTGGGATTCTCCACAACCATACATTCAGTTGTTGCCATGAGACCAGCAACAGATGCCGCTTGCTCAAGAGCTGTACGTTGCACCTTTGTCGGATCGATGATGCCAGCCTTCACCAGATCAGTGTATTCTCCAGTCTGTGCATTGAACCCAAGCAACGAGTCCCCTTTGTGGGACAACAGCTTTTCCACGACTACAGATCCCTCAACCCCAGCATTTCTTGCGATAGAGAAGCACGGAACACGCAATGCCTTTTGCACAATATCAATTCCAACATTCTGGTCAAAGTTCTCACCCTTCAGATTGGATAGTGCATCACGCGAAGAAAGTAGTAGCGCGGTTCCACCTCCTGGTACAATTCCTTCCTCCACAGCCGCTCGTGTGGCGTTCAAGGCGTCAGTGAATCTGTCTTTCCTCTCAGATACCTCCACCTCACTGACACCTCCAACCTTGATCACGGCGACACCACCGCTGAGCTTTGCCAGACGCTCATGAATCTTCTCCTTGTCATACTCGCTGGTCGCACCTTCAATGGCGTCACGAAGCATTTCGCATCGATCTTCGATATCTTTCTTGTCACCAGCACCGTCCAGAATAATAGTGTCATCCTTGGTGATCGTAATCTTCTTCGCAGTACCGAGCTGCTCAAGAGTCATATCCTCCAGCTTCATGTCCAAATCGGAGCTGACCAGTTGAGCACCAGTCATAATTGCAATATCTTCTAGATTGGCTTTGCGGCGATCTCCAAAACCAGGTGCTTTCACAGCACAAACCTTGATACCGAGACGCAGTTTGTTAACCACCAAGGTAGCGAGAGCTTCACTCTCTACGTCTTCAGCAATGATCAACAGTGGGCGCTGGGTCTTCATGATACCCTCAAGGATAGGGAGGATTGAAGCAACAGTCGAGACCTTCTTCTCGACAGCAAGCACGTATGCGTTCTCAAACTCTACCTTCTGAGATTTTGCATCAGTGACAAAGTACGGTGAAATGTAGCCGCGATCAAACTTCATACCCTCCACAATATCCAATTCATCAGACACCGTTTTCCCGTCGGAAACGGTAATAGTTCCCTCCCGTCCAACTTTCTCCATTGCCTCGGCAATCAAACGACCGACGGGAGCATCGCCATTGGCGGAGATTGTAGCTACCTGTTGAAATCGAACCAGAGTGACAAATTAAGCTCAACAGTTAGAAATCAACATGATAGGCAGACGCCACTGACTAGACAAAAAGCGTGATCAGAGTAACTATGACTGTATAGGTTTTTCGTCAATGTTTGCGAAACGACCCACCAAATCGGTGAGCCGCATGAACGCGTCGGAAATTAAAACATTCCATCATCACGAGACACGGCTCCATGAATGTATCAGGCAAAAGTGTGAGAGGTAAACTTACCGAACTGATCTCCTCTTTTGTTCCAATGGGTTGTGTCATATTCTTCAGAGCTTCAAGCACCTTCTCCACCGCAAGATCGATGCCTCTCTTCAGATCCATGGGGTTCATGCCAGCGGCGACAGCCTTGATTCCTTCAGAGTAAATTGCTCTGGTCAGGACAGTAGCAGTTGTAGTACCGTCACCAGCGATATTGTTGGTATCGTTGGCCACGGATCGAACCAATTGCGCACCGAGATTCATGTGCTTGTCCTTAAATTCAATATTCTTGGCGACGGTGACACCATCCTTGGTGATCTGCGGAGCACCAAAGCTCTTCTCAATGACCACATTGCGGCCCTTGGGACCAAGAGTGACTTCCACTGCGTCAGCCAGAGAGTCTACACCGCGGGCCATCAAATTGCGAGCTTCAGTTGAGAAGCGGAGATCCTTGCCTGTAGCCAAACAACGCGTCTGCACATGGCTGGCTGCCTTGCGGGCAGGCGCGGATCGCACAGTTCTGAACAGGACTGGAAGCATTGTGAGACAACTCTGTTCAACTCAGGTGGTTGGGGAGAGGGTGACGAGATGGATGGCAATGGTGTCTTGATCCATGATGCAGAGCGTCAAGTCTTGAAATCAGCTAAATTGGGGATTATTGATGGTCTGTCGCTCGCCGGCGTCTGTTGAAAAATTGTTCGGCGCTGTGATTGGTCAGATCGACAAGCAGGTTGCCATGATTTTGATCCGAAGACAAAGAAACGGCCGTCCAGAAGCATCTTAAGAATAAAAGGAAATATCTGCATAGAGCACAAGTTTTGAGCTTGATTCAATTCCCTTTCTCAATTTGTTTTGTGCATTCCGGATTGTATGAAATTGTTTTCATATGCAATGGAAAGTGGCATTTGTAATGGAGGTCGAGTAATTGTCGCGCAGCTCAACAGGTCCATCAAAACAACAACGGTAGGTTCATCGGTACGGAAAGCATCTCGGGATACAAGGTTGGAACGAAGAGGAGCTTTGCTGTGAGATACTCAAATGTTTCTGCACTACCACAGAACAGCACGTTCTACATAAACATAACAGTTGCAAACGGCTGGTCGAATAGTACGTGATGTAACCGTGATACAGCGGATGTGTTGCGAAAGTGAGCGTGACGACTGTATTTCGTTGCGTCGTTTCAAAAGTGTGTGCATGTGCAGTGATGGGCGGTACATGGGTTTACAATGAACAATCAAATGTGTGTGTACAAGGAGTCATATGTATCTGCAGGCAGCACCAAGGTGATGTAACGGATCATACGTAAGTAGAGCATGTTTATACGTTGCACTACAGGAGCGACGAGTTGAGGAGTCATATTGGCTATCTATTATCTACGCGATGGTGCACGGGTTTGTTTTGTTTGCTCGACATGCAAAGTGAGGGTAGATTGTGGAGGGCAAGTGATTGAATCAGTCGAGTGTCTGCTCTGGAAGAAAAGGTGCGGAAGAGGGGTGAATATGACACCGCTCCCTGAGACACGACTCGGCTTGCTGCCTGGCAGAGGTTTGTTGAAAGCAAGCGAGAATATTTTGAAACATGTGCAGAGCTACACAATCATCATAAGGCGGGTAAGATCGGCATCGTGCAATATTACAATCACGTACACAAGTATCAAGTTTGGAATGTTGAAAATATCGGGAACATTTGTGGCGGCATGCTTGTCGAGCCTCCTCGTCCTGCTGGCAGTTTGCGAGAAAATGTTTACATGCTTTACGGGCTTCACGACCGGTAGCTGGCTGTCTTCATGGCAGGCGACAACAATGTAAGATATAAGGTGGTAGTGGGAAAGTCAGTGGTGTTACGAAGTAGGGATGAATGGAACGATGATGATAAAAAAAAGGGCTTGACGTACTTGCATGGACCTGCGAGAGCTTTAGGCAGTATATCCTGACATTTTGTCTGCATGCACACGATTCCAGGTGCTTTACCGAGGGTGGAGCCGATGGATTTGTTGAGGGAGCGCTTGACGTCTGCAGAAAGGACCATAATTGTTTGAGTGAAATAATTATAACAGGAGGATGTATTGATGGAAGGTGCGGGACAATGACGCAATGCGAGTCGTTGAAATGGTTTACAGCGGAAGGGTGATGGATGTAGAGATAGGGCGTTGACGACGGGGTAGATGTGAGGTGTGGCGGTCTGGAGCGGTGTGCGGGTGTGGGGCGTGGTGGGGTCGGGTCGGGGCGAGGGCGCAAGAGGTTTGAATGAATGGTAGGATTACAGATGACGTGGCGTACAAGTCATGTAAGGGGGAAACAGATATGGTTGGAAGGACGCAGCAATTGTAACCATACGTGGATTGCGCAGAACAAGAGGTGCAGGATGTGATTACACGTGTGAGGCATTGCTGGCCGGTGCAATTGAATGATACGTTTATGGCATAGAAATGGGCGTGTGGTGTGGTCACGTCACGGGGTTGGGCAAGCGACTTTGTTTGGCCAATGAGCAAAATGTGTTTGAGCTCACACAGTGAGCCGCGGCGGAGAGGCGTCAGGGCGCATGTTGCAATTGCCCGCAACGGGAGCGTGTGTAATGTCAGCAGGACACGCAAAAAGAAAAGTGCAATTTTCTCAATGTGCCTGCATCAAGTCGCCGTGGAGCGTTAAGGAGACGGTCAGTGCATGTTGATTGGTCGCAGCGTGACATGCGACACAGCGTGACCACGGCAACATCGCATAGCTTCATCCTTTCAGGCTCAATGCTCGGCATGAAGAAACGGCGCATACTGACAGTGGATGCACCAATCAGTGGCGCACAAGTATGCTCATTACAGAGGCGCTGCCGTTGGCACCTGACGCGCACTCATTGCGGGGCATGGTTGTCGGCCCGATTCATTCAATTGCCAATCATTTGTTGGCCTGCCGGCCCACTTGCGCTCTCAACCAACCAGCGTGACGATGCGACGCGACAAACGACCTGCCCAACGCAACGCAACGCAGAGCAACACTGCCCGGCACGGCACTGCACTGCCCTGCACAGCGCTGTGCTGCGTTGCCTTGCGCTGCGCCACGCCCGCTCTCTGCCACTTCTGCTCCAATGTCACATATCTACAACAACTGCACAGCACTGCACTTCACCCGCGCCACGCCGCAGTGACTGACTCCCTCCCACTGCTCAACCTTGACCCGCCCCGCCTCGCTCGTTCCGCCCCGCCCCACCCGCCATTCCCCCAAACACTGACTATTTCAACTCTCCCTCCCCACCTCTATATTTAGACCCGTCCTCCCGCATCGCCGCGCTCCCGCACCCTACGCCGACACCCGCCCTCAACACACATTCCCGCTCTCGCGTCTACCCTTCAAGCCCAAAATGGGCCGTAAGAAAATCCTCATTCAGCGTATTGCAGAGGACCGCAATAGACAGGTCACCTTCAACAAGCGTAAAAATGGTCTCCTCAAGAAGGCTATGGAACTCTCCGTCCTCTGCGATGCTGAAATCGCCGTCATCATTTTCTCCCACACTACCGGTCAACGTCGTCTACACGATTATTGTAGCACTGACTTGGCCGCCACGCTCAACAAGCTCTCCACCTACGAAGGCACCGTTGAATCATGCGACAATCGCACCTACAATTCCCCAGTCTCCGCAACTCAGACCGCTGCCTCCACGGCTTCTTCCGATGGTCGTCGCGCAAACGTTGTCAAAGCTGCCCATCACGCCGCCGTCACCGTCTCCAGACGCGCCCCGCCAAACCACAATCCCTCCCGCCATCCCCATCGCAATGAACATGATGAATTTGAAGATGATGACGATGATTCTGACACCGTTCCAGACCCTGACCGCACAATTTCCGCACTGCCCCCCCAGCGTTCTGCCACCATGTCCAAGAAGTCTCCGCGATTGGCAACAAACACCGATGCCATCCATCTCCCGAGGGTCGGACATTCCCAGTCGCAGCAGCCACATTCCCAGCTTCCGCCGCAACAACAACACATGTCCGTGCCCACATGGTCCTCTGCTCAAAATCAACAACCCCCAAAGCTCCCCAATCAATCGCAGCAGATGCACTCTCGAGTTGCACATGATCTACATATGCAGGTTCAGCAGATGCCTCAGCACGACGCCCAACCACACCAACAGCAACATCACGTCCGACCCCATATGCAACAACAGCAACCGCAGCAGTTCCATCGTCGCGATCAAGACCAATTTCAGCAAAAGCAAGAGTTGCAAATACCAAAACAACAAAACCATCATCTCCATATGCAACAACAATCACAGCAGCATCAACCCCAACAACAGGGTCAGACTCCATTCTCTTCACTCTCCTCTAGTCAAATGTCAGACCCGTTAACTCCCTCACGCCAATCAGCCATTCTCAATCCCCCTCACCATCACAATCCATCTAATTCACTAACAGCCCATCCTGCTGCAGCTGTCACTGAACCTCAACAGACTTTTCTCTCAGCCCATCGCACCCTCACCTCAGCTTCAATGCCCTCCCCAGGCACTACCAACACCCACACAAATTCCGTGAGCAAGGACCTCAGTCCAGCGACCTCTGAGAAAGTAGAAGCAACTGATCCCGCACGTCGGCCTCGGTTCGATGCGCCAACTCAATCAAGACCCACCAACGAACCCATACCCAGCAGCACCCCTCATCCCACTGCAACACCCTCTGAATCAAGAGGGAAATGGCGTCGCCATCTTTCGCTCGTGATTCCGCCCGCCAGTGATGTAGGACTCAATTCGCTCGGCAGAACAAACAGTGGCAGACCAACAAGTGCAGTACTATCCGCCCTGCCATCGGGAAGTGGGCCAGGTCTAAGCCCGGCAAGTAGTAGATGGGCATCATCAAATCCACACAGTTCTACAGCACTGCCTACGATGGGCAGTGCCGCCCTGCCGAGTAATTCATTAGCACCAATGGCAAGCGGACGTGCAACACCGGGTACAGCAGCTGCTACTGAGGGCCTTGTCTCTTTCCTCGGTACGCCACAGAATACAGACTTTCTATCCGACCCATTGGCAACTCCGAAAGGCATTACTGGTCTACCACTAGCTCTCTCGTCTTCCGGTGCACACTATCCGCCCCTGCCAAGCCCGTCAATTGCTGGTTTGTTGCCGCCTTTCAGCAATAGGAATGGAGCTCCGCCAGCTCCAACTCCGACAAGTTCGACACTGGGTCCGTTGAGTATGCCGCAGCTCTCTACGCAATCGTACCCTAATGGCAGTGTTCTAGGGAAACGAATGTCACCAGATCGATTAGAACCGATTGAACCGATGCATGGTGCACCACCTTCGGCTCGTTCGAAGATTGGTGAAACATTTTAGATGTGTAAGATGTGTATTTCGTCTCGTCCATTCTAGTAATTGTTATTTGAGATCGGTGTACATAAAGAACGAGTCAGAACTCCATCATCTTTGTATATTGTTGTTGTATCATTCGTACTCGTACAGTAGATATAATCGCAAGGTGAGCAGCGATGAAAACTGCCGGTGACGAGCAATGTTTGCCACATCGGAAGATAAAGAAACGGTTTAGTTGAAGCATGGGCAACAATGAGGAGGATATGCGCGTATTATAAATACGTATAGTACTTTCTATAAATGGGCTTGAGAGTCCTCTCTGTGAGCGTTTCGTCAACCATGAGAGAAATTCTATCTATGTTTTGCCTACGGCAAATTGCGCCACCTCATCCAGTTCCACATTGGACTGTCATTAGCGAATGAGAGTCAAGCTGTCGGGTACATGCATGGAGAGAATAATCAGTTCCAGAGAGAGTGATACTGAGCAGAGGCCTTTGTGATGCGTGGACGTACAGTATCTCTCAGGGTACGTACAACAGACTACGGCTTCCAGCAACGTCAGCTTCCATAAAGTGAAAAGATGTTGGATGAATAGAAATTCACCATCGGCACTGATTTAGTTAGTCGAATGTTGGGATCACCAGTTTCTGGAACAGAGGACTTTGTATGTGCAAGCTCCGAAAAAGGTGGCAAATAATACGCAAACTACAACCATCGTTATTCACACGGAAAACGCTGACCATCGTACGCCAGCTGAAAGTCGATTCCTTCCTCGAGCATCGCCGTAAACTTGGCATTCACCGTATCGTGCAGACCTATTGAGCATGTCATGCCAACTGCCACCGTTTTGACCGGTCTCAACTCTCTAGCCAGATTCTGCGCATCTTGCGCGCTGAAGTGCGAGCGATTTCTGGAGTTGAACGTCAATATGTCTACCACCATCAAATCTATTCGTTCCAGCCGCTTCAAAAACTCCATTGTATCGGATGGGACCTTGTGCAAATCGCTTAGATAGGCTATTACAGTTTCAGGAGCATCTGGAGACTGACGCATGCGAATAAGAAAACCCATGCATATATAATCTCCGCCATGGTACATAGGGAAGGGTGTAAATTCAATATCTGCATCAGGGACTGGTCGAAATGGCTCGAAATATTTATCTTCACCATATGGTCTCCAGTCAATTGCAGCGACTCTCCTCTGAATGTCCTTCTTCCGAGGAGGATCAGTTGGTAATGGTGGCTCCTCAATCTCTGGCACCAAATATGGGAACATACTTCGGCAGACGCTCATGGTTTCTTCGTTGAGATACACTGGAGTGGGATTGAGAACTTTCCAAGTGACTTTGCCGTTCTCAACCATTCTCACAGCTTCTTCTTGAATGTCACGTGCATCGTCGAGCCCAAGGATAGCATCGGCATGACCATGGGTGAGTACGATAGCATCAATGTTGGAGACTGCAAGTTTAGGGAAATGGCGCATGGAAGCTTCACGAATTGTTTTGCCGCAGTCTATGAGAACGGTACGACCAGAGGCTCGGACTAAAGCTGCCACGTTACATCTTCTGTTCTTGGAGAGCGGGTTTTGCAACGCATCGTGGCAGACTTGACACCTGACTCCTTCTTTGGAACGAATAATGCAACCGATCCTGGGAATGGCTGTAGAGACTCCGGAGCCGAGAATGATGAATTCAGTTGGGGAAGATTCCGGAGAAGTGCTGGGCTGTTTTGCATTCATGATTGGTGAGAGTACGAATGAACACGCTGACGGTGCTGACTGAGACGAGGTCAGTCTCTTGTAGTAGAATGAACCAAAGGATCGAAGCATTTGCGTGGCGCCAACAAGCGAGATTCGTGGGGGTCTCTGTTGGCAAAGCTCACCACAAATGTCTTGCTGCTAGCTACAGAAATTTTCTCGCTCTAGCAATCGTGCTACACTTGTTGGATTTTTTGATGAAAAGGTTTCGAAATAGTTTCAACTTTTCACTGATTGGCTGTTGAAAGAAATGCTCTCAATTCAAATCAGGTTGGAAATGAAATTGGGGGATGCGGGCAAAATCGAGTCATGCGCTGCCGGGGGAGCGTAAACGGTTCAAGTCACGCGAGCTAAACGGTACGGACCATAAAGCGGACCAACAAAAGCCAAATTGTGGATGTTCGGTCCATCAATGACACGTGGACAACACGATCGGTCACACACAAGGCCATTAGCCAATCATTGTGCGTTTACATCATATAGATCATCACTCATTGGACAATTGTGCACCGCGTGCTCTACATCATCATTCCCACACACTCACACGAGTACAACGATAACAGGCGCGCGTCTACCCCAATGAATTTCTTTCCATAACCGTCGCCTTGAATCGCGACGCACTCCACTGGACAGCTCCACTCCCGCCCAGCGCGACATCCATTCAACATGCCAACTTGCATGCGCGCCACACTCGTTGCATTCATTGCAACCTTGCTGCTGCTCCAACGCACCCAAGCACGCCCCGCACTTGCCCTTCGACAATCCGATCTAGACCCAGGCCTTTCGCCAGAGCCGAGTATAGATCCAGACATCACAGAGTCGCCGTCACCGGATGCTGCCGGTTTCGTTGGTCAATCCTCGTCATCAGCCAATACTGTTGGCATTGTTCTAGCCTCCGTCACACTCGCTGTTGCTTTGCTCGCAGGGCTCGGTCTCGCCTTTGGTCTCAGCACACCGTCGGGAGCGACTGTCGCTACGTACGCTGCCGCGACAGGCTCATCCGCTCCGCAGCAGCCCACAACCACTGAGCTTTAGTTTTGTACTTGTTCGACCCATGCGTCTTCGGTGAACGCTGCCTGTTGTTTTTTTTCGTTGCCAGTGTTCAGTGTGTCTAGCTCGTTTATGTAATCGTACGCCACTAGTATTATGGTAGTAAATACTTGCTGCGCATCGACGCCCACTTATCTACCCATCTACCTCGCCATTTCTTCAACAAACAACCACATCACATACATGATGGAACAAGCCCACATTTTATTGGCTTATAATTGGATCACAGATCATTTTTTTTGCAATCAGCTCTGAGATATATAATAATCACGAGTACACTTCTATCAACCAACGATCGTCTTCATATGTGTCAACTTTTCCCAATCGACGAATTACCCTTCGCCTGGCATTAGATTTTCGACACAATAGCTCGTTCGCGTCTATGCGAGACGTCGGGATCGCCATTTTCCGACCACAACGTATTCCAATTTGCACATGTCGTCTCGTTTCATTTCCTGAGCACTTGCTCATGCTTGGTAACAGTGCTGTGTCCTAAGGCCGCTGATCCAAATTCCCATTCATGCATGATGGACAACGCACAGCCGCAACCACAGCCAACACCCGCTCCAGTTGAAGGCAACTTGAGCGATCAACCCATCGATGACGTCGTTGCAAACGGCGATTCTGCAGCGCAGCCTCCAGATGTCGCTACCCCAAGCGAAACCACGCCGCCCGAACCGACTCAGGAAGACAATGAGAGTGCAGATAATGACCCGTTTGCTGGCTTGGACGATGTGGCAAGTATGGATCTCTATGACATTTCTAATTATACCTTTGGCAAGAAAAATCAGGAAAGTGTCTCAAAGGTGATGCAACAAATGGCAGACAAGCAGCTTAGCGATACGTTGCGCGACAATTACAACGAACGCGGAATGCGACGCTCTGTGGGTGGTATACTATTGGTACATGAGCATAATTTTCCTCATATTCTACTGCTGCAGAGAAGTGACGGTAAAGGTCAGTATGCACTGCCGGGTGGACGACTTCGACCGGGTGAGAGTGATGAAGAAGGCTTGCGTCGCAAATTGATTTCAAAGTTGCAACCCGATGGCAACACCAGCAGTGAGGAAGAGCACCAACTAGAAATTGGAGAGAAAAGTACGATATGCAGTTGCTCTTTACTAAAGCCTTGTGTAGAAGCACGTGCATGTGCTCATGTTGCAGTGTGTGTCACTCATTTGCTAACCAACTATTCTTCTGTAATTTGGTGTC
The DNA here is from genome assembly GCA_030407315.1 of Asparagopsis taxiformis. Classification (NCBI taxonomy): domain Eukaryota; phylum Rhodophyta; class Florideophyceae; order Bonnemaisoniales; family Bonnemaisoniaceae; genus Asparagopsis; species Asparagopsis taxiformis. The sequence goes on along the minus strand of JALQPE010002345.1, from coordinate 144,405 downwards.
TGTGGCAGTGTGCAGCTGGTATGCGATTGACTTTTCAAGACAATACTATCCATACATTCCGGCGCACGTGACCAAGCCGAAAGAAGAGCTTCACGTATACGCCGTCGCGCTGCCCAACAAGTTTATGTTTGCCGTTCCAAAGAACCTGCAACTGGTGGCAGTTCCACTGTTTGAATTGTTCAAGAATGCTGGCACTTATGGAGATGTTATATCAGCAGTCCCAGCTCTTTTATCTCGCTGGCATGTCAACTATTGTTGAAGCACTTGTTTCATTCTTTTTACAAACCGCGTCGTCTAATCTAGTTACAAGCAACAACAACAAATAAAAGCTACACTAGCTATGACTCATCGATTTCCAGTTCTCGAGCGGCCAAGTCATGGCCTTCACAATCACGCATTTTCGGTTCCGGAAAGTATTCGTGCCCTTCATTCGGACCTATTCTCCGAACGCTTTCCACCTCCTCGCAATCTTCGATTCGCTCGATGATGCGCCCCAAGTGGTACGTGTCTTCTACCAATACCTCGAAAGCTAGAGTTGCAATCAAAGAGTAATCGTCCGTGTCTGTATATGCTTTCCGAATCGAAGCCCCTAGACTCGCCAGCACCCCACAAATGTATGACAGCAACCCATCACAATCATGTGCTACAAGAACCAGACGAGTTGGTTGCAATGGCCGAACTCTTTGTTTGTTAAACCCATCACCAGCGTGCTCCGACGTTCGTGACGTGACTGCTCCTCCAGAGTCTTTCTCAATGCCTCCTGCTCCATTGGCCCACTTGAGATACACAACATCTCCGCTCACGGGGCGCTTCTTCAGCTCTCGAAGCACATGATCACATTGGCTGCGATGAACCATAATGGTCCCTGTCCCTTCACTTTGCTTATAAATACCCATCACTTCATCACCACGTATAGGATGACAACATGAGCCCAGCTGTACTTCGACACGCTCTGTACTTTGACCCAGTAATCGCCCATCCTTATTTTGCACAGGCTTCTCTACAAACGTCTCTACCCGATATTGAACTGCTTCCGTGTAGGCGTTGTTGACAACTGCATGGCGCCGATCACGCAACAGCGCCAGTACGGTTTGTTCCAGCAGCATTTTGTTCTGGTCCCTGTGGCCCTTCGCTATTGCAATATACAAATCATCCACTGTTGTTACATTTCTAATTCCAGCACCCGCTGCAAGCACAGCAGAGAGACGGGACATAATCTCGGCGAGTGCAACATCAGAGGGAACAGGCTCCAGAGAAGCCTTTGCTGCTTCCTCTAGAATACTGTGCCCCCGCTCCAACATATTATCTCGATCTCTAGCACGCAGAAATTGTCGAATCTTCTGTCGCGCAGTTCTTGACTTTGCATAACCAATCCATTCCGACGACGGACCGGGGGAGGATTTGGAACCAATAATTTTGACAACATCAGCATTCTGCAGCTTGTAATCAAGGCTGACCATTCTGCCATTCACTTTTGCACCAATCATTTGATGACCAACTTCCGAATGAATTTGGTATGCAACATCAACTGGGGTAGAATCTTTCGGCAAATCAACAATTCTTCCCTTGGGAGTAAAAATAAATACGCGGTTCCCCAACAAATCTCGTCGCACAGCATCAACGAGGTCACGTGATGATGAAAATTCATCAATGTACTCACGAATATTAATGAGCCATCCTTTCGTTCTCCGTCGCCACTCACTGTCCAGCCCCATTGATGAATCCTCTGGACTATCATCGTCGCCCGATGTCGACATGTTTTTCGCTGTGGCATCTGGCTGGAAAAGCTCTGCTGCGATGCCTTCCTCTGCTATTCGATGCATTTCGGCAGTTCGAATTTGTATCTCCATTGCGAAAAAGTCGAGCCCTTGGCCCAATAGTACCGTAGTATGTAAACTTTGGTAGCCATTTGGCTTGGGAAAGGCGATGTAATCTTTCAGTCGCTTCGGTAATGGCCTCCACATGGCGTGTATCCTACCCAATACGTGGTAACACGCTTGATTAGAAACGCCCGGGTCCAAGTCCACGACCACTCTCAAAGTCGCTATGTCCAACATTGACGCTAGAGTTTCGCCTTCCAATCGCCGTCTGTAAATTGAGTAGAGCTCTTTAGTGGATCCAAGCACTTGTACGGAACGAATCATTTTGTAAAGAATACGATCCTCTTCCAGAACCTCCTTCACTATGTCCTCAGCTGACTTGAGATAATAATGGAACCGTGATCGTTTAAGCATGGTTTCCACTTCATATTTGAGCTGTTGATAATGCTCGGGATATAAATACATGAAGGAGAGCTCTTCAAGTTCGGTTTTAATTCTGCGCATGCCCAAACGATGAGCGAGAGGGGCGAAAAACTCGAGAGTTTCCTTTGAAATCTTTTTCTGTTTGGCAACGCTCATATGGGCCAACGTTCTCATGTTATGCAATCGATCAGCGAGCTTGACAATTATAACACGGACGTCCTCGGTCATTGCAACAAACATCGCTCTGAGATTATCCGCCTGTTTCTGTTGTTCTTCCTCGCGCTTGGCTCGCTCTGTTTCCCAGGAGGAAATGCGGGTGGGGGAGTGGTCTGGCGGCGGAGTTTTGGCATTCCTATCATGCTTTTGCGGAAGCGAAGCGGGCTGGTTGTCGGGCATAAGAGGCGGACTGTGCATGTTGGAACGAATTGTTTTATCACAGTGAACTTTCTTAGCGAGTTTGCTGAACTTTGTTTCACCCTCGACAATTTTGCGAACGTCATGGCCGAAAAGCAACTCGAGCTCCTCCAGAGTAATGGGGGTATCCTCGACGGTATCGTGGAGCAATCCGGCAACGATGCAATCGGTGTCCATGCGCAAATCTGCGAGAATTGCAGCAACGCAAACGGGGTGAATAATGAAAGGCTCGCCGGATTTACGCTTTTGACCCTCGTGGGCGACGTTGGCCACCTCGAGGGCGGAGAGGACGCGTTTGCGGGCGCGGGGCCCGAGGTAATCGAGCTTGGGATGAAGGTCGTTCATGTAGCGCAGGAGGCTGGCAATGGACGGGAGGGCTTCGCGGCCGTTGAGATTGAGAGCGACGGAGGTGACGAGGGCGCGGGAGGGGGCGCGTCGATTGGTGCGAGCGGGGTCGGGGCGACGCAACGTGGGCGGACTCCATGGGATGGAGGGCGGGGGCAGGGAGAAATGATCGAGCTGTGTTGGCTGTTCGTCGGAAGTTGTGGCTCGGGTCGAGGTTCGGGGACGGGCGCGAAGGGTGCACGAGTTTGTCGAGGACTTTTGGCGGGTTTGCAGTTTGAAGGAATTTGCGCAGGTGGCACAGCCAAAGGCGAATGGTGTGTCCATGACGGGAGGATCGGGTGCGCGGCGCAGCGCACGTCATGAGAGTTGGTGGTGTGGGCGGGTCGTTTCCAATTAAATAACAGCGCGACGGGTGCAATTTTAGTGGTGCCATGGAAAACATTGAAAATTGCAGCACAGGGCGTTTACGGCCAGAAACTTGGCATTCACGCCAAGAAATATCTCATTACGTTTTATTCATGTGAAAAAACTGTTCGCCGTTGGTGTATAAATTTGTTATACAGACGCTTTGCTAAAGTCCAAAGCAAGCTAATGTTACATTGTAACAGCAGCAGCATTCGTTACTGAATCTTGCCCGATGCCGATGCCGCCACTGCCATTTCCTTCTTTGGCCGCATGTGACGCGGCACATAGCGACGACATTGATAATCGTCCGTGTACGCCTTGTGCATCAGCGACTCAAAACCGTTACTCTTAAAGTAGATAAACACGTCGGCCACCATGGATCGGTCGGCACAATTTGAAACCTTTGCAACTTTGCGACTATAGTTGACACCGACATTCTCCAGATGATCCAAATCGGCGAGGATAGCGTCGTCCACGGCGTACACCTCTCCCTTGACGCGGGCGCCCTTCATGGGCAAATCGAGCAGGTAGGGAGAATTGTACTTGCCGCCCACGACGAGCGGGAACGGGATGATGGTGCGGAATTCACCAATAAACGTAGCACGGTCGAGCAAGTGGGAATTGGCAAAGCCTTTTTTGAGCGTGCCATACACAAACACATAGTGTCGATTACCGACAGTGGGCAGGATGGTGCCCTTGATAGGATTATCGGTTCGGGTGGAGCGACGACGCTCCGGGAAGGCAAAGTTACTATAGTTTGTGCCGGAGCGCTGACTGCGCTCGTTGTCGGCGGCGAGTTGCACGTGACGCGGGGAGCGCGGCTTGGTGCGAGGGGCGGGCGTTTCCTGTCGTTTGGAGCGTGCAGCGTCTGCTGGAGCTAGCTTTCCGACCATGGTGGGCGGTGTTAGCAGGGGTATGAAGGGTCTGGAGGAGGGGGATACTAGATAGGCAAGGGTGCTGGTCGTGGTTGTTTTACGTTCCATGGGTGCTGGTGGATTGGTGCGAAGATGAGTAAAGCGGAGAAAGGTTGAATGAGAGAGGAGTGGATTTATTGAGAATGATGGTATGAAGATATTGAATGGCGCAACATGTCGAAATTTGCAGAGAAACGAAGGAGTGGTTTTGGTGCAGTTGTTCGGGCCAATCATGGTGGCGGTACAACAATATGTCGGTTGGCAGCGCATGTGCTCCCTGCGTGGCCACAAAAAAAATAAATTAGTGGCAGTCGGTGCGACGGTCACGGCGCGGACAGCCACTCACTGGCACTGGCGCGATATTTGCCGAAATAGATGGGCCATCTCGGGACACAGCCTCACTGATGTGAAGCGCAGCACAGCGCAAGGCAGTGCGCGATCTTTGGCGCTCTGTGCACATCTCGCAATCGGGGCTACTGCAACTTGTTTTTCACAATATTTATTGTGCAACATCGACGCCCACTCTCGAAGCGCATTACACCGCCCGGCTTGTCACGTGACATCATTACCATTACATTGCTTGGTGCTCGCGTGCCGACGTGCCATAGCACAACGTCACCGCTGGCCACCTGCCAGCCATTTGCCACGCGTACAACACAGTAAGAAACCGTCGTCGACGTTCCATTGTTGACATAACTGCATCTTCGATGCACATTTATATTACTCTGTACATTTGCTGCAGTGTGATGTTTGGCTACAACCCTCCGCGCTGCCATTACTCACAACGCAATTGCGACACCGCACGCCGTGACACGTCAAAACTCAATCACACTGCATCCAGTGTTCGATTTCTATTAATGAACACCAGTTGATCGTCTTCCCTCGACAGTTTGGCAGCTTTCATCAAAACTTCCGCCTCGTTTTCCTCCTTACCGAGCAGATATGAGTGGTACAGAAACTTGTGCTTGCGATTCAGCGGAAATATTGGCTGGTTCAAAACACGTGCCATTTCCGTCTGAACATTCGATGCAAACAGCCGCGAATCGTTCATTTCCGCCTCCGAAGGTTCATACACCGGTAGTTCCGTGATGTGTACCCGGTTGCAAAACTGTGTCATCGTGCGAAATAGATGCTCACGGAACCGAATCGTTTCCCATGATAAATTAAAATGCTTGTACGGAAACCGAATACAAATCGGCTTCACCGGCAGTCCCGCATTGAACACCCCTGTCCGAAATGCCACCATCGATGTGCCGTTCGTGGTTGTTCCCTCCGGGAAAATAACTAGCTTACTCATACACGACGGACAACCCGAGCACGTTTTCCTCTTCGTGTGACATTGATACGTTGAGCGAACTCTCGTGATCAACTGCGATGTAAGTGATTGATTCTTGCGAACAAACATACACTGCAGTGCCCGCGCAATTCTGCCCACAATCGGTGTAAATTCCAAATCCCCTTTGGCGACAAACGAGCCGCGATACTTGCAAAGAAGCACCAAAATGTCAATGTACCCCAAATGATTGCCAACAATCACGAACGCTTCCGATGGCGAATTTGCTTTGCGCGGCACTTCATCCGAAAATTGCTGCGTGTCCGTCTTGATGTAATACACACCGAATGAGACAAATAGAATGGAACGAGCAATCGGGAACATGGTCGCCAGCAACGCCTTGCGCCACAAAGGCAACGGACTGAAAAGCTGATCATTTTCAGGGTCGCTTTCCTCCGAGCTTGTCGCATCGTCTGCACTTGAAATGCCCATCATAGCTACCGTCGCGACGACGAACAACATACCACCAGCAATAAAGAGGAATAAAACGCGAAACGGCAGGATGAAAATGGAAACAAACACCGTTTTGAAACGCTCATACATATCCCAAGGCTTGCTGATGCGCTTGTACGGCGCAAAGTAGTCGTGAATCATTTCGCTTGTCGCGGGCGAATTCCCGGTCGCGCTGACTGCTGGTGTCGGTGCGGGCATGTTGCTTTCTGTCGATGTAACGTCTTTTCTGACGTCCTCGCCCATGGGCACGCTGCTGGACGCTGTGTGATCAATATGTGCAATGTTGCAGAGCGGTGGATAAGCTGCACTGTTCAGTTGTACATTGCGGCAAATAAATGTACGGGAATGTTGGGATGGGACGGATCACAACTGCGCTTCGCTATTTGGGCACGATGGGCGACGAGGATGTTATCAGCGACCGACAGTGGCGATCCATGGGCGCCTCTACTATTTTGAGGTGTTGGCTATCAAAAAGCGACAACAAGTACAGTGCAATTGGCCCGCAGCGGAGAAATTGCGGGCGCTGCGTGAAATACAACAAGTAAGTTTCTCCGCCTGAGCCCACTATTTGGCAAGTATACCTTGCTGGACGGCGAAAAGCATTGAAAACATTGCCAAAGTTTCGGCGTTTGTTTAGAAATGAAATCTACAAATTAGGTGTCCGTCTATGTTCAATCGCTTCATTGTCGAGACGTTTTGCTCTTCCCTCTACCACCACCCGTTCGCACCAAGTTATTGTGCTCTTCGAGCCATTCATTCTTGGATGTTGACGATGTACCCATTTCCGGTGCTGTGACGTTTTTCGTCTGCGTCGATTTCATCACAAAGTACGCCCCCACTCCAGCTCCGATCAGCACAAACGTAATAAGCATGAACACCCCATTACTCATCGACCCAGGTCCAGGCTGCGTTTCAATTGTAGCATTGTAAAACGTAGTCGAGTGCGCCCGAATAACATTGCCTGTCGATCCCTGCGCCTCGTAAAACACAGACAGCGACAACTGGAACGAACGCACGTCCAGCCGCTCGTTCGGCGTGAATGCATACGAGAAGCTCAACTCATCATCTGGCGATACCGTTTTGTTCACAACTGTATACGTAAAGTTCTGAACAAAATTATTGTAGTAATTAGCCATATTCAACGAGCCCATCACGCCCCACACATGATACAACGATCGTCCACCATTCGCAAATGCAATCACCGCGTTCGCCTCCTGCCCAAGTGTCAGAACAGCTGAATCATCCAAACCGACCGTGAAAGCATATCCGACCTGCACGTCTTTAGCAGCCGGCGGCATATCTGTAAGCGGGTGCTTATCACTGTTAAAGCGCGCAGAATCAGCTTCCTCATCATGCGCATCGGCTTCGTCTTCGAGCTCTTCCTCGGCTGCTTCGCCCACTGCAGCAGCTGCTGCCTCTTCAGCTGCCCGATCTTCATCGGACATTTCCTCGCTGGCTGCTACGACTTTGGTGTGCAGCACACATTGATATGAAACATGTTAACATTGCTGCTATCGGCATACGCCAGATCGTCGCGTGGTGGATTTGTGGATGATTACGAACCGTATGCTGCTGAAAGCATTAAGAGCAAGCCGGCGATGAACGCCAATTTAAAACTCACTTTTCCATTTATCGCCATGTTGAAGGATGAAGTTTAGATGTCGTTGTTGAGATCGAAACTAGGCGAACAAACCGGTGTCGACGATGTTAATAAACGAAAATGGCCACAAATAGCAATTCTCATCAAGCTAGCTATCTTGATTGACAGTTATGAATTAGTTGAAATCTGTACGCAATATTTTCAAACTTTCGGAAACTATTTAGCATAGCATCTGCGTGTTGTTGTTCTATTGGACGAGCCAAATAATGAACAAACGTATTCCAACTCAGTTGATCTTTCGATATGGCCCATGATATGAACAATTTTGCAGCGCTCTTTGCGGTTGGAAGATCCGCGTATAGAAAAGCCGTGATGAATTCTCTCAAACACGCTTTCGGGTGGAGACCACTTTGTGTCCCCCTCACTCGTCTGCATCCCAAAATGCCAATGTTATCCCGCCCAGCATTCCTACCGACCTTTTCCGGTCACACCACATTTTTGCCGAACAAACCCGCTACCAACCCGCGCCGGATTCGCCACCCACGCCAGTACAATATAGTCAGCATAGCGCGAGACATTTCACCTGAAACCAAAAAATCACAGCGTCGCTCCCTGGACAGAATATCCGCGCCCCCCTTTGCGGATACCATTCGAGAACAAGCAAATGTAGACCACTTGCGTCGGCGAAACCCAACTACGCTGCAAATTAACATTGGTCTCACCTGCAATCTCGCCTGTCGACACTGCCATGTCGAATCGTCGCCGGCCCGGAAGGAATCCATGCTGCACACCGTGGCCGAGCGGCTCGTCGAGCTGGCCGCCCAAGCCGATAGCTTGCGGACAGTTGATATTACTGGCGGTGCTCCAGAGTTGCACGCGCAGTTTCGCTACTTGGTTGAGCAATTTTCGGCCATGGGACTACAGGTTTTGGATCGGTGCAATTTGACTGTTCTGGACGAGCCAGGACAGGAGGATTTAGTGCAGTTCCTGGCGCAACATAGGGTGAAGGTGATTGCGTCGTTGCCATGCTACACACCGCAGAACGTGGAACAACAACGCGGCGATGGCGTGTTTGACTCCAGTATAAATGCATTGCGCAGATTGAATGCTGCTGGGTACGGCCGACCGGGCTCAGGTCTCGAGTTGGATCTGGTTTACAATCCTGGTGGTGCTAATTTACCACCGGCACAACAGAGTCTTGAAGCCGCTTATAAATCGGAATTGAAACGTGCGTTTGACATTGAGTTTTCCAACTTGATTTGCATCACCAACATGCCGATCAAGAGATTTGCAGACGATTTGATGATGAGGAACAACTTGCAAGACTACATGGACTTGTTAGTGAAGAGCTTTAATGCTGCAACAGTGCAGTCTGTTATGTGTCTTGACATGGTGCATGTTGCATGGGATGGTCGTTTGTACGACTGCGATTTTAATTACGCACTGGAGATGACTCTGGGGTATGATGTCGCAAAGAGGGCTCAGGTTCCATTTGCTTTCCCAGACGGTTTGACTGTTTTTGACATTGATAGTATCGCGGAAATGAAAGGGCAACGCATCCGAACAGGGCACCATTGCTACGGATGTACGGCAGGTAGCGGGTCCAGCTGTGGCGGTGAGCTCGCTTGAGTTGGACTGCGCAATATCACATTTTATTACACTTTACTCTATAATAGCAAATCTAAAATCCCCAAACTATGTACTGAGCCGCCAACAAAATCTAATCCAAACTGGAGCCTGATTCTTGTTCCTTCGCGACAGACTTTTCACATCGACTGGGATCCACGACCAGCGCTGAAATAATAGTAATATCATCAACTTTTCCGCCAAGAAACATGTGACCGGCATTCTGTGCGTTAACCGCAAACGGTGACGAGCTTCTTTCGTCGTTCGCAATCTTGACTGCATAGTCTGCCAATTCCTGGGCAATTCTTTGTGCATCCTCGGTACCCTGTTGAGAAGTAGAACAGTCACTGAGAATACTGCTCCCTTCAGAAGTAGCGTCTCCCATGTACTGCTTACTACTATTGTCATTCTTGGCAAGTGATGGCATTCGCGAATGAGAATCGTGACAAGCTACAATGTCAACAATGTTGTTCGGAAATACATTATCCCAGAGGCCGTCCGTTCCCATGATGATCCAGTCGCCATGCTGCAACCGAACGTCAATGGGACCGCCAACATCCACTGTATCCAGTGAATCAGTGCCAATTTGGTAGGGACAATTAAAGTAATGCTGTTGTTCAGTTGTTCGATATACAATTGCGCCATCGCGAATCACAACGAGACCAGAGTCGCCAACGTTGACGCCAATAAGCTGAGAACCCTCCAGCCCGATAACACAAGCGGTACTGGACCCAATGGCGTTGTTGTTTTCGGACGCACTCTTCAGTGCCTCTACAACTGCGGCGGGGCCTTGATTACATATGTAGTTTGCAGTGAGACGTGCGAGTTCCTTCGAGTACAGACCAGCATCGACACCAATGGAAGCCCAGCCGCCTACACCGTCGAACACGCCCAACGCATTCTTCTGAATGAAATAAGCGTCTTCACCGCCCTTTTCGGTCTTTTCCGGGTGCGGAATGGACACGACAGCGGATCGGAAAGTCAGTGATGGATCTGGAAGCGAGGATTTCAACATGGAAGCATCGTCTTTGGACAGGGTGCTCGATTCCGAAAGCGGTGAGGAAGCGGCACTACTGGAGGTCGTCACGGTCGATGTGCATGATTCAAAGGTACGGTCCGTTGCGGAAGGTTCATTGGCAAGCGAAGCATCAAAGTCCATGAACACGGTATCAGATTTGGAACGGTGATTGAGCACGCCGAGTCCCATGCCCATTCCGACGGCGCCGGCGGTTGTGAATGAGGAGCGCTTAGGCAGATGTGCATTTCGGTCGTTTTGAGCACGTTCACGTTGTTCGCGGTCACGGTCGCGGCGGAGGTCCTTGGGAGCGATGTCAGACGGGGAAGCAGAAGACGACGAAGCGGACGCTGTGTGGCAAACCATCCAGGAGAGACGAGCTGTGCGGTATGTGAATTGCAGAGCGGGCGGGGATGGGGCAAAGGAGGGAGGGGTGATGTTGGGGAGGGAATCGGAGCTAGTGGTTTGTGGTCTGGACTGGGGGTGATTTCGGTTTCGCCCGCGAGGGCGACGGGCTGGAACGGTCGGTAGCGTGGATTGGGTACTCGCCGCGCGGTCGGTGACGGCCGCGTTGAATGATCTGACGAGTGAGGCCGCGCGGCGCGGGTTCATTCCGTGATACGGATGGGAAGCGGAGGGAGGTGGGACGAGGCGAGTGGAGTGGAGAGGGTTGGGACGTTGAAGTTTGTTGAGCGCGGCGTTGATTTGTTTTGAGTTTGCTCTGTACGGTGTTCTCGTATCTGTGTGATGTTAACTATACTTGTCAACTGTGGGCAGACTAGTTTTTCTGCAATTTCTCACGACACTCTCCATACATTGCGCGTATGACGTCTGCATGGCATGTTACGCCACCAAAAGTATCAGTAGATGGCGCCAAAATCGCATGGTGATACCATATTTTCATTGGACCATGTGTCGCAGTCTAAATGGACCGTAGCTGAATATCTCACGCGCACGTCCTTCAAAATTAAACAAAACTTATTCGATTTTTCCGCCTCCATTGTTATCGACCGTCACGGCGCATGACGCAATCTGCGCATATCTCGGCCACTGCGTCTTTTCAACTGCCTGCCCCGAAAACTATGCACAGCACAATCCCTCTCATCGACCCAACGAGCCCTGCTGGACTTTCTTGCCACTCGAACTTGTCTATCCGTAGTAATACGATCCCTCCCAGCACCAGTGTAATCTCGCCAAGCTTTCTTCGCATCAACAGCGTTCAAATTCTCTCCCCGAACGTGTGCCAGAAACAGCGCCTCTGCAACAGCCATCTCTTTATGACCCACCAGCACGTAAGCACGACCGTGATCGCGAATCCGCCCCACACGATGCAAATATTCACCACCCGTGAACGGCACATCCAGTAAAACAACGTTTCGTACATCCGGTACATCAATGCCCCGCTCGAAACTTTGTGAACAAATTGCAACCAGCGCTTCCCCCTTTACAAAAGCTTCCCAGGCATCGATCCGCTGCTCTGCATCATTCGTGTCCCCACCACCCGCCAAATGCACAGCCGCTATTCCCATCACCCGCAGCCGCTCGACTAGAGCCTCGCGCCGATCACTGTGATTGCAGAACAACAACACGCGCTCATACCGTGCCAAGGCAGTCGTCACTATCTCAATGGCCTTGAGCACCTTTGCTTCATACGAACCTGACACACGGATGAATGTCGTGTGCAGCTTTTCTGTTGCCATTGCACAATGTAGTTGCTTTGTGCGCACCAGACTGAGGTTTGGATGTTTAGAGCACAGTTCATTGTGCAACCTCTTCGGGAGTGTCGCCAGCGTGTAGATGAATTGCACATCCGATTTATGTATTAGCGCATCAATGACTGGTAGCACTTGTTCTGCAAAGCCAGTTCTTTCTGATAGTAGCACATCCGCTTCGTCCAGTACAAGCGTAGTTACCCGGGATAGATACAGTAGGTTGTTGTTACGAAGTCGCTGCAGTGTTCCCGGCGTCGCGAGGAGAACGTCAATTGGAGACTGTTTGAGGGATCGGAGAGACGATTTGCTAGATGGTCCGCCTGTGACAGATCTTGCGCGGAATTTGGCATGATGCGATAACTGCTTTGTTACTGTTAGAAGCTGGTTTGTTAGTTCGCGCGTCGGAGCAAGCACTATAGCTGTTGGACGATGTAATTGTGTGTGAGCAGATTTCTCATTCGATTTAAGGACAGAGAGCAGGGGTGCCAAGTAGGCGAGGGTTTTACCAGCACCGGTTTCGGCTGCGATCAGTGTGTGCTTTCCGGATAGAATTTCTGGGGCGGCCAGTGTTTGAATATTTGTCGGGGTTGTGAAAGAGGATTCATGTAGAGCAGTTGTTATGGACGGATGCAGCTTGAGCTTATTGAAAGTCGTGGAGAGACGACGGATAAAAGAAGTGGATGACATGCTGCGTGGCCGGATATGTGCGAAGCGTCGCTTGAGGGATGATCGGCGGCTATCAAATTAAAAGTTTTCAATTCATTCTCAATTGCCGCACTAGTGAGGCGCTATTGCCAATCTTGATTGGCTGAATACATGTCCATGCCGAAAATCAGATTGTGGCTGACATTTGAGGTGAGCCGCTTTGTTGCGCAGGCGAAGGGTAATGTCCTAACCGACCTGGTCCGTTCATCTCACACACCACACAAGACTTACTCTTAATACGTCCATTGTCCATCGTCGACAAATTTCCAAAGCCTCCATGCTGCACTCGACCACGCCACCTGAGCGTATCAAACCCATCCATCCCCCTATCTTCTCCCAATTCCTCTCCTTGCCAACCTCCCTCATTGAAAAAATCCTAACAGGCAATCACCTTCGCGCTTATGACCTAACATCGTTTCTCTTCGCAACACCGCGCTCTCTCCGACCACACCTCCAGAACACGATTCAAAACGCCGCCAAAACGCTGCTCAAATCGCACCCAATCGGCAAACAAACTCTACAGACTCGCCAGAAACATGAGACCTATCTCTATCTTCTCCATCACCTTCAGCTCCTCGACAATGCCGTCCCCAATGCCACGCAAATTTTCAGTAGCGGACGTAACGATTGTGGACAAGCCGCACGAACTTCAACCGCAGACGCCAACATGTTGTTACCTAGCCAGCCCCTCCACGATGACAGTCCTGCCATTTTCATTGCGGCCGGCGCATATCATTCCGCATGCCTGACCGCCGCTGGCAAGTTGCACGTCACCGGCGACAATCGATGCGGCCAACTCGCCCTTTCTGACCGTAGGCTTCGCACAGCATGGACGCCTGTCAACAGTCTCAATGCGCATCGCATTTCGCAGGTCGCCTGCGGTGCGTTTCATACAGTCATTCTCACCGCCCATGCGATCTGCATGACCGCTGGCGCCAATGACGACGGTCAACTCGCGCTTGGAGACAACGTTTCTCGTAATCAGTTTTGCGAGGTTCCACGGCTGCCATGTACAATACGTATGGTGGCTGCCGGCAATCATCATACAGTTCTGCTCACCGAATGTGGTCGTGTGTATGCTGCTGGTTCCAATTCTCGAGGACAGCTCTGTGCGCCAATTTCGCAATCTCGCTGGGCAAACTTTCGACCCGTTGGATGCTTCGGCAGACGAGTTGTGAGAATTGCTTGCGGTTCGGATACGACAATGCTGCTGACGACTGATAATATGATTTTGGTCACGGGGAAGAGAGTTTGCGGTCTGAGTGTGATTGGTGGGCTGGGGCTTAGTACTGTGACACATCTCTCAATTGGAGATGGGTTTGCGATCGTCAGTACAAAGCAGAATGAGGTTGCCGTCTCGGAAAATCGGAGACGATTTCTGGTTACGGATGAGATGGCCAGGGTTACAGCTGTGGCTGTAAGTGCTGGTAATTCGCATTACGCTATTGTTACGCATGATGGACGCGTCTTGGCAGCGGGTGCCAATGCTTTCGGACAAGTTGCAGCCGGGGAGATGGGGCTTACGATTCAGGGAGGACAAAACGCTCGTATCATTAGGCCGCATCGTGTGCCACTTTCGCAAGTTCAGGTACCAGATGGTTTTCGAGTTCTGCAAGTTGCCGCTGGTGCTTTTCATACTTTATACTTGCTTGCTCCCCATGTTGCCGATGAAGGGTGAGTATTGCTTCCAGCCTGCGCTGGTTCGTTCATGAACATGAATTGTACCGTCGCAAATACTAAATTAGTTGCAATGAAATCGCAAGATAGGTTGCTTTCGTGCCGGGGAATACTGGGATTTTCTTTACTGCTCACGAAAAGTAGCCTGTCCGTATGCCTCATTCTCATCTTGAATGAGCCTCAATATGCCGTTGACATGCAACAATCCGACCACCACACAGACAGTCACTGTACCCTGTTTCTCCAATTGCAGCTCACGAGTTGTATTCAATACGTTCTGGGTGATGATTCGATCTCTATCTGATATCAACACTTTCATGAAACGAAGCGAAGACACAGATATATAGCAGATTAAAAGGAACTGCAGGAATGAAACAATTATTGGTAACGTAGTAGCCATGTATCCATCCACCAAAACAGAAGCTACTGGAGTTGCTTCAAACGCTAAGGCACCTGCATTTCCTGCGAGCGCCAGAACACAAGATAATGTAGTAATCGGTATAATCAAACGGATCAATTCCATGATTCGTGAAGGTTCGCCGAAAAGGACGCGTATGACCTTCAGTCCGTCACTTGGAGGCAAAAAGATGCGTTGAAAAATGTCCTGTGCGAACGGCAGTACTCCTGTAACAGATTGTAGCGGCGTTGCGAAAACATTGTAAAGGTTCTTAACTGTGTCACTTGCAGGAGCGTCGCCACAAACAAGACGCCACGATGATCCAACAATGGGTTCCCTAAACTCAACGCCAGGATTGATACCCGCAACGACCTGAATGTTGTAGACCGATTCGAGAAGGAAAGCAACAATTGCAGGGCCGTAACCGCCAAATGTCTTTGAAGCCTGTTTAAAGGTTTTCTTCGGTCTGGTAGGACCGCGCGTAGCAGGCTTACCTGGGTTTGCCAAATCCCTTTCTATGCTTTTCTTCAAACTGTCTAATCGCGGTTGACATAATTCAACCACCTGATGGATGACAAATCGCAGCGAAGAAAATTACGATATGTTCGTCAGGAAAACGCTTCATCTACCGCAACACCAGTTGTTTCAACAACAAATCGAATCGACTTACAACAGCTTCAGGAGTAGTCTTCTCGAGTAGGAATTTGACATCAGCTGTGGTATTTCAACGAAATCAGCGGATCGTCAGCATAAGACAGATTCATAGTTTGATAAATGTGGAATAGTAAACAGATAAAACGTACATGAACTGACCATTGAACCATGAACGCAACCGACAATAAATATATCAGATCCCGTACGTTCATCTTTGACTGAAACGATACTCTGGGGAAATCCTTCAAAACGACCTGTAGCGCGCATCGTCCAAAGGGGAGCACATTTTGCAGGCTGACGCGCACTTCGGAAATGTGAAGGATGATGGGTGAACAGTCGTTTCGGACGAGACACTACCGGGTTCCTTCCATGGTTGCTACATTGCACAGTTACATTTGGGACAAAAACTGGGGATGTGCTTGCTCTCATTAGTGGCAAAGGTATCAAACTTGAGCTGATGGTAGCAAGTCTTCCTGTAAAGAGCAGGTTAACAACGCTGGGGTGGAGCCAAAAGAGTTGTGGTAATGCAGGAGTCAGGCTAGAATGCCTACACCGCAAGATTCTGCACTGTGGCTTTGCTCAGTGTTCGGTGCAAATGCTACAAGTATAGTATCGCTGTCGTGCTCAGAACTGAAATAGAGGCGGTCTCGGGGTCATAAGATGCGGCTTGCAATAATCTCCCTAAAAGAAAAACTGAGGCATATTTTCGATTTATCTGCTGCAAATCTGCTCATCGTTTCCCAGTATCGTGAGGAAGGAAGCATCGGCATCACTTCCAGGTCAAACTAGCCTCGACTACAAATGAACACTATTCGATGAATACTCTCGCGTTTGGAAAGAGTTATTTGTTCAAGAAGGACGTTGCGAGGCGGAGAAAAACGAAGAAATGTGTGATTGCCCAGCTTTGCCAGCAGTGTTTCTCCGCTTCGAAATTGGTTTCCGCACTGCAGATGACGATGCTTTAGATAATGAATGAGAATCAACCCGGACTTCAGTGTTATTCGCGCTAGTTGTTTTGGCTGTAAAAAAAGATTTGATATCACCCTCCCTGCGCGGCTTCTGCTGGTTTGTTGATTCTTTGCTCAGATCGGATAGCATGCGGATGCAGAAAATATTTGTGGCTATCCGTAATCCGCTCACCGCTTGTCTGGGAGAAACTTTACCACTATCCAGCCAACCGTTGATTTCATCCTCACCAGAGAGCAGGCAAGGTTGCCTGTCATGTAACCACGCAAAACCATTACTTGCTGCTGCAGTTAGAATGACAAAAGAGGATGTATAATCTGCCTGTTCTGAAGTCCGGATATCATATATACCAGCCATCATGGCATTTTCATTGTTACCCAACCGACACAGGAAAGGTTCGCGTTCGGTCTTGCCAGGTCCAGGCCGCTTGTACCATTCATAGAAACCTGTACTGGGAATAACACATCTTCGACTCTCTGATCTTTCACATAGTGGGCCTCGGAATGATGGCAGCTGCAGAGCTGTTTCGCTACGTGCATTGATAATTGTTTGTCCTTTTCTGTTATTGGGGCTGAAAGAAACAGGATCAAAACCCCACTGAGTTTCAGGTAATTGAGAAGAAGTCAAGCTAGTCAGTAAGTCAGTGTACGTGAGTGACACAATGAAACAGTCATTTTTAAACGAACCCGCATCATAACAATTTCCACAATGGACCCCTCTTGGTGAGAATCTGTGTCTGAAGAAGGGGAATCAGTCACACTCTTCTGCACCAGTACTGGTGCATAGTTTGTGGGACGCACTTGAGAGCGCGGCTCATATTTTTCAGCATGACCCTTCCGCCAAACTGCTCTTGCATGCAAGTTTGTGATTTCTTCTGAGCGCAGCTGGAGCTTGTACCTGCCACACATTGTTTAATGGCCTCACTGGCTAGAAGACTTGAGATTGGTCATCAGCCAGTTCAGCTTCCTATATAAAAATATAATTCGTCGTTATTCGTTGAAAGAATTTGGACGATGGTTCGTTCTGAAATCCCACCACAGATATGTTTTGAACATTTGAAGGCAAATCTCGATGATAGCACTATTCTAATCCCAGTTTGCTCCAACCGAATTAGATAGTAGATGCTAACTATACATTCACTCATTACCAACATCGCTTATCAGAGACACGAAACGCTTTTTGTACAATAGAGTCTGTATCAGTAGCCCTTGCAAAGAATCATGGAAGACACTAGTACACTTGCTGTTTTCGGCGGTCAAAAACTCATGGGAGAGGCAAGATCCAAATGTTCAGGAAGCAATGTCGTCTCTCGACATTTTGAACCGGTCTGCGAAAAGGCGATAAGAATTACACTTAAAAATGTGCAAGTTTTTTAGCCCTGCCGAATATGCTTCAAAAAAGGGTCACAAACTTGGTCTACACTTCACCCAACGCTTGGGCTACACTATTCGTTTCCCACAAGGGGCACTTCCCGCCCACACCCTTTCGCCTGCAGAGGTTCGAGAACCAAAAGCTAACTCGCGAGTGGATCCAAGTATTCCTCTTCTTTCAATTGCCACCTTCTCGGCTTAATAATAATATGATTCATTATTGTTGCCAAAATTCCCAATCGATTAACAAGTCTCGATTCGAATCAACTCACGACCTATGTCAAGTCGAAACTGGATGAAGCAAGACAGTATCAAATCCTAATGAACTCGATGCCTTTATTGTGATCCGCCCTACGACGTTCATCATTTGCTGCGATCGATGGGGAAAAAGGGGCAACCTGTCAAGCGTAATACTCGCTTGAAAAGTGCTAAACCAAAAAGTCGGTTGCAGAAAGAAAAAAAGCCAGATCCTAGCCCGAAGGATCAAACAGCTGCTGTTGCAGTACCAAATGGAGATGTACCAAATGATGTCGTCGACGAATACGAGAAGACTGTCAACACCCTTGGTATGCAAATAGATTCATTCTTGAAGACGCCCCCCGGCCATCAGAAATCTCTACCTGACGTACAGCTGCTAAAGTCCATCGTTGGGATCGCAAAGAAGACGACGGTACCTGGGCTCATGTCCAAATTGCGAATGGTACCAAAAGTTCTTCTTATCGCTGCTCGCAGAGGTGTAGATACTGGTGAATCGTTGCGAGAATCGGGGCCCTCTGCATTGGTTCAAGCTCTTTTGCAATTGTCAAAGGGGCTGGCGACTTGTGAAGTTCAGGATGCTCCGAGTAGACCAAAGCAACGTTCCATATTCCTAAGGGGAAACCAGTCCGATGAGGCGACGAAGCATTTGGAAGTTTCAAAGAGAACAGGAAAATGGGCTGTACGTCTTCTTCTCGAATGTGTGCAAGATAACGGACACCAGCCACCTCTCCAGTTTTCTTCTACTTCACGATTGCCACCTCAGACGCCTACAGACGAAGGCAACCACTCAAAACTTTTCGTTGCTCCCGGTGATGCGTTGGATACTGTGAAATCAAAGCTTCTTTCCAGCCAAATTGCCAATTCTATCAATAGTTTACGCAACTGCGATATTCCTGCAAATGAAGTAGCCGAGTTATGCCGTCGTACATGTCTTAGGCTGTGCAATCATACTGCTTCGGAATGCTTTTCCTCAGTGATAGAGGCAGTAATATGTCTCGCCGCAGATATTAATTTCTCTATCGATAACCGAACCCAAGATTTGGGAAGTACACTACCACCTGCTTTTGTAGAACAACTCATGAACAAAGCAAATACTGTGTTTCCCAAGCTTTCACTCACATCCAGGTGTTATGTTTTGCGCCTAAGCTCTGCAGCATGGGATTCGGAACGGAGACGTGCATCAGAGTCGTTTTCCTCAAACCCATGGTTATCTGCCAGGGAAGAGGTGCACCTTGTTGAAGTGCAAGCTACTGTGGCAGTGACTGAAGTAATGAGGCACTGGGAATTTATGGATGAAGTGCGAAAAGAGCTCTCCAGCGATTTCCAACCTTTCTCGAATAAGCTCTGGAAGGAGAGAAGATATTATAGAGCAGTCCTTTCCAAGGTTGTCAATGGAATTCTGGAAGCAAACAAGAACACACTACAACCAATCGGAGTTGTACCGCTCTTTAGACGCTTCCCGGTGAAGTTCAGTTCGATGATCAACACACTATCGTGTGTTGCGGATGGTGTTGGGGCAATGGTCGAAAACGAAACAGCACTAAAAATTGGGGCAGTTGGCCTAAAAGCTATCAATGATTGCATCGGACTGGAAGAATCGCCAAGTTTATCACCTAATGCACATGCGTGTTTAATTTGTGTGGAAGGAATTCTGGAGAGTCTGGTTTGGAGCACTGGCTACACGCTAGCTCGGTCTGATTTGAGTGCTTCTACCGAATCACAAGAGACCATTCAAAGACTAGCTGTACTAATAGCAGCACTGGACACAATACGGTTACCAGGAGGGCAGCGAGCAGAGAGCGATGAAGAAATTAGAATGCGATCAAAGGAAGTTGCCAACTTTCTCAGTCAAGTTGTTCAAAGTAACTCGCTGATGGCACAGCGTAGCCCACGGCGAATGCGATGCTGCGGGCTGTTGGCAATGTTCCTTGCTGGGGTCTTTTGTCAACAATCGCTGAGAGGGATACGAAAGTTTGTGACATCACTCGACTATTGCGAGAGTATCGACTTTTTGCGGGCATTGGAGATTTCTGGAGAGCGAAATGTTGGAAGCGAATCTCAGCGCAGGATTTTAGAATCATACCGACAGGTTGTCGAATTTCTGCAAGGGAAACTGGAGAAAGAGAGGGACGAGGTAGCACTTGAAGCGGTTCGAAGAAGATTTGCTAAATACGTGATTTCAAACGGCATACGTGCCACATGACGTGCAAAATTTGGTGCTTGTTTGCAAGACAGGTGAACTAGAAAAGTCATCAAGGTTTTGCGAGCGAATGGACACATATGGTCAGAACGGAGCTAGGCAAGGCTTAGCATATTGGTTACCCCTGGAAGCAACATGCTGCGCACAAGACAGTGATGTCATCAACATGAGGTGAAGGCGGGAACGGGAAGGGTAAATGCGGAGCAGAATGGGTTGCGGTTGCAAAGTTTGTGGCAATGTTGGCGAGGTAATAGGTTATGAAATCGACGTCATCCCAACGCCACGAACCCAAACAAGTGTTGTTAGCAATTGCCAAAGTCGGATCTTCGGCATCTTGCACAGGTCGGACGAAAGCGAGAATTTGCTTTTCAGATACGTTTGAGAACAAACCGTCTGTGCCTGCGATGATGAGGTCATTGTCTTGCAGTTCTATATACTCTGACCAAACAGCTTCGCAGTCTATAGTGAAGTTGTGCACGGAGGCAGGGTGCGACAGTGAACCTGACACTGCAGAACCGATATAACCTCCTGTTGCACTAGTGCTTCCACGACCACCCCATGAGAGCCAATAATTCCTTTGATGCTTGTTGTCGGGGCCATCAGACGAGGAAGGCAACTGACCCTGGGAGAGGACGGCTTCGAGGGCATCGTGGGCCTGCTGGTGGGAGTAGGAGCGAAAGATGATTTTGTCGTCGCGAACGATGAGAAGGCCACATGCACCGGCCCATGCGACACGAAGGATATTGGAGGAGCAGTCCATGATGAGGGCGCTGAATCCGGGCGGGGAGCCGTAGCGCTCGAGAGCCTCTGAGAGAATGCGACGAAGATCGAAGCGAGCGTCGTCGCGATAGAGTGAGGCATTGTGGGAGACGCGACTTTCAATGTATTGTATCATGTGGTCACCGGCGGTGGTGTCTGGCGAATTGTAATCGATAATGCCCATGAAGCCGAGGGATTGATTGATGAAATGATGGTCGGTGCGACGGGTGGCGTCTGAATGGTCTGGGTTTGGTATGTAATGGGCGGCGAGATCTATGTCGAGTGGCGCTATAGTGTTGTGGTACCAGGTTTGACTGAAGGAATCTGGAATACCAGTTGTGGTCATACGCAGCTTGGGGGGCGCATTGCGGGTGACTGGGCGGCTGTTGCGGAGAGGAAGCGGAGGCTGGAGGAAAGTTGAAGAGAGGGGGGCGAGTGGTGGAATGAAAGAGGTGGTGAGCATGTTGGAGGGAGGTGTACCTACGAATGATGAATGAGGAGGGATGGATTTACATTAGGGTTGAAGGGCGCGGTGCGAGGCCGACGCTGTGATCGCAGACGTCATGGAGGCGGCATTGGCGCGAGCAACGTTTTCATTCGGTCTTGACGAATGGTTGGACGAAAGCAGATTTGCAAATTTGAACAGCAAGGAGATTTGAGCAAAGATATTTCTTGCGTCTACGTGTTGCCTCCTCTTTGGTTCGTTGATGGTATGTTGCGTGCCGCATACATGGAATCTGTTGCAATCTAAACAAATTGTGCATCCGTCGCTGGCAAGTTTCGCCCTTCCGGTTGCTTGCTGATGCTGCATCCATTCGACACATACTCCTCGATAAACGCGTCTAGTCGATTCGTCGGTCCGTTGGGCGCAGACTTGACCGCTCCCAGCACCACCACCTTTTGAATCATGGCCATCAACTTTGCAAACTGTCGTCGATAGCGATTCGACATGCTATACCCCGCCGTTTCCAGCATCGCGTACACAATTGCCGGCGTGATGCTGCTCTGTTTGCCGTTCACTATACGCGCTAGCCACTTCCAGCCGTCGTCCAGTGAGAAGGCATTGTTGCCATACGTAGGCTCCGTTTGTATCACAGCCGCGAACAGACTCACACATCCGCACGCTCGCTCCATGTATCCTTCGGATTTTTCCCCCTCCCGATACCCGATCCGTTTTCGAAACTCCTCCTGCGACTCGCCGGCTCGTTTGCGCCCGTATGTGGGCATCGTGTAGATGCAATGCTCGTAGAAGGCGCCCAGAAATACTTGACGCATTTTTAATACATTCTCCGCATTGGCCGCCACCCCAACTATCACAGCTCCCACCGCATATCCAGTTGCTTTGCTCAACGCCACACTTCCGTCCGCCTCACTTACCAGTCTTTGGCATATTTCTTTCATTGCAAACGCCTCCCCGCTATGTCCTCCAATTCTCTTAGCTTCAACCAGTGCTGAACACAGTTCCTGTATTTTGTTAGCTACTTGTTTCATACTCGCCGAAATCTGATTCACAGCCAGATTCACTTTCTTCTTCAATGCTATTCGCCCTTTTTTCATTGCATAGTCTTTTCGAAACGGCTCCGCATCTTCACATACTTGTTTCCATACTTGTTGAATTTCTGCAATATCCTCTGCAACTTGATCCTCCTTTGGAGCTTCACTCTTGGCAGCTGTCGGGACTGCAGCGACAGCCTCTTGTTTAACAGGTTGCACCTTTGGCGGCTGTGCTTTGACAACTGCTTGCACGACCGGCGCAACCTGTTGCGCTGGTTTGGCCGCCTTTTCCTGTTGCTTGGCCGCTTCCTGCTTCCTTTTCGCCTCGCTTTCAGCCGCTCTCAACGCCTCCAATCGCTTTAGCCGTTCCTCCTCCGCCTTTCGCTTGTTCGCTTCCTCAACCGAGGCAATGTACAACCGCTTTTCCCTTCTCAATTTGCGCAACAAGTGGCGTTGCGACGCGTCGCGCACGACGACAAATCTGGGCACACCTGAATTTGCACCGCTGATATCGGCCGTCGGAATAGAAATGCGCGCCTGCGCATTGACAGCAGCTGCATGATGTGTGTTCCACTTTGAGATCAGGATCGTAGAGCGCGCTGATACTTGTGTGCCATGCTCGACCCATAGTTGTAGAGCTTCTGCTTTGGACAGTTCGCTGCGTGCTCGAAGTTTCATGCTTGGTTTGCGCACTGGCAGTGCTGCGTTGTTACAGCTGACTACCATTGTGATTAGAGCGTTCAACTGACCAAATCGTGCGCAGCTTTTCGATCAATCGGGAATGAACAGACCGGTGTGCTACGACAGACATAGTAAGCATTGAAGCACGCAATTTAAACACGCATCCGCCCAACGCACATTGCACTCCGTTGCTTTTGTAATCATGTGTTCACACTGTTCAATTTCAGTGCGTAGTCCTGTCCGCCTCTGAATTTTCAAATTTTCTCACGCTGATAATATAAACAAAATACGTCGTGGCAGTACGATCATTTACATTTGATCCGCTCCGTCACCCAGCCTGCCGCAAAGTGTGTGCTCTTCATCGCTGGTGCTGTCCAAGTGTTGCGCCATAGCAACAGGCATGGTGTCCATCACGCCAAGTCGAGACATTCGCCGATTGCAGTTTTCCGGTTCGCGCAGTGATCTCGAAACTCCCTACTCGTCGCTCGCCAAATCTCCATACACTCCCTTCTCCAGGGACACGTTTGCATCACCGCCGAAATCTTCTCCCAACGCGCCCAATTCTCGATCTGAAAATGCCGGCGTAGTCTCAGTCAGTTTTCAAGCGCCTGAATCAGCTGAAAAGTTTATCAACGGCGGTCTCGATGAAACTCTGCGCGGCGCAGCGGTAGATCTCCTATCTGCCATCAGCGAGCAGAGCGCTGACACTCTGTCCGCCGAAGCATTGCAAGGATTTGTAGCTGAAGTTTTGGCAACTCTAGAAGTTCAACTGGAGTACGCGTCTGAAATCATCTCTGACCATGCCATACATCCCTACGTAAGAAAGGAGGTTCAAAACCTCTACGATGTGTTACTTATCGAGCGCGATACATGGCTCCTGGTCGAGTACGCCTGGAAACCTCCAGATCACCTCATCACCGATCTGGGTACCAGACGCCTTCAACCCAATGTATTTGACATGGAACTATTCGCTGATATACCTGGTTACGTGAAATGCCAGCGCATCCTGGCCTGGTTGGAAACTACATCGCATGAGTCGTTGCAGCGTTCCGGTGGACCCCAGCTCAAGCCCCTGGATGACCCTGCGTATCGATGGGATTACACGGCTACAAAACAGGGTGGAGACGCTCTCTCAATGGATTCCCCTCTTGTGGCCGATTCGGTGCTGGATGAAGTTGAGCAAAAAGCTGAGGTTCGTCTGTCGCGAGAGGTATTTCGTATGGTTCGTGCTGGCCGTCTCGACGAAGCTGAACAGATTTGCCGGCATGTAGGACAGCCGTGGCGTGCTGCAGCGCTTGCAGGAGGGAAGAATTGTTCATCGATTGCTGCAAACGGCATCAAGGGCCACGCTCGACGAACGTGGCGAACTGCGGCAGCGGCAATAGCTCGTTCAACGAACGCTGCTATTCCAGTCCATGAACGAGCTGTCTGTGGTGTATTATCTGGCGTACTGGAGCCTATCCTTGCAGTAGCCAATTCCTATGAAGACCAGGCTTGGGCTCGCTTGTCAGTGCTGATGGACTCGACGGCTGATAAGCTAACTAAGGGAACTCTTCCAAATATGGCTAACATTGATGATTCGACGATAGTGCAAACTTTTCGTGAATGTGAACATGCCACTGAAAGCACTGCACCAGTTGAGAAGGATGTGATGAAAGGAATACGAATTGTGCGCTCTTTCATTGGGATCGGTCCAAGTATTGAAACGGGTCATCGAAATGAGCTACTAGAAACTCTAGCTGCGATATCCGCGAAAGGCGCTCAGCTAGGAGCAGAATGGGTATGTCGCCTCTGTGCTCTTCTCGGCATCTTCTTGAAGTTGAGTGGCCTTTGCAATGGTATTGAAGAAAATCCCTCAGTTGCGAGTTCTTTCGACCTCAGTGTGGAGTCTTACGTTCGCCTCATAATCGAAAAAGACCTAGACGAAGAGGAGAGAGCGAAGGCCCAAGGCACAATTCTTCCAGCCCGAGTAATTGTGTTCAACGTATCAGCTAGTTATCTATCTGAGCTTTATTCTCAAGACCGTATCGTGGCCACCTACGCGGAGCTCTTGTATGCTACGTTGAAAGCAGATCTGTGGCATGAACAAACAGAAGCTGATCGTCTCGGAACTTCTTCCCATGAAGTTAATGAGAGGAGGACACTATGCCTTGAGTATGCAGGCCAATGTTTCAATAGAGAGACATTGAATGCTGTGGTGATCGCCGCTGTGGATCTTGTTTGGGCATCACATCTTCCCGACCGTGATATCTTCGAAATGGCGTCACCCGGTAACATTGCGAAGCACTCTGCATTTGATGATATCACTGCTGATGATGAATTGGTCGTAAGAGCTATTGAATTCTTGATATACCCTGGGTATGCAAACTATCAGGAAACAATCCGCCGCGGCACAAAGGCAGTGAGGCGATTTTTCCTGATGAACAAACGATCAGCGGCTCGTCGGTTGGTGACATGGTTCCCTTCAGGCGTTCTGGCTCAAATTCAACCCGGCCTTTGTGAAGAAGCGATCCATGAATTTGACTGTTGGAGAGCTTATATGGAGGCGATCTCGAGACACGCAGAATGGAACGCATACTTTTCGTCACAAAGACCGAGCTATCTGCCAGAGTCGATTCGCGCAACTGCACTGGCACAACCAGGGCAGGTTAGCTATGAAGCACAAGCAAGTGCAAATATCCAACTAGAGAGATATGTGAAGGAGATGGAAGAATTTGACCGTGTATCGACTTCACTGCGACAAGCGGCTGTGGAAAGCTTAAAAAGTGCCCTGCTGTTTAGTGGCGGTTGGATGCAAGATTTCAACTACGAACATGAGGATGCGATGTCTGCAAGAGCGGCACGCGAAATAGACCAGAAGCGAAAAGAAGAGATCAAAGCTGTTCGGCGGAATGGAATCCCTCAGCTCACAGCGCTTCTGCACCATGTTTTACATGAAAGTGGACAATATGGCGATGCAATGGGTCTGGCTAATTTGGTTGCTGACGAATCGCTACGTTTGTACGACAACTTTGGCGAGGCTGAATTGAATGCCTTTCTGTCGCGGGTTGCTGATAGTGCCGTATTGCTCAGTGATGAAACTGTGCGAACGAAGCAAAGTTCGCGCCCATATGAAGGGATGTTCTTCGAAGAGTTACCTGCGTGAGTATGTATGCGCTGGGCGCCTGTCATATAATGTACAAAGATTTCTTCTAGGAACAGCGCTTGTTAAACGCGTATACAAGATATTATCGTTTGTTGTCTAATCTCGCAACAGCTTGAGCGTACTCTTGCTCGTACTCGTCATAAATTTCAGCCAACTTGACTTTCCTCTCGTCCTTGGAATACTTTTCGAGAATTTCAAAGTTTTCTTTAAAGAGGCGACGCTTCACCCACAGCCGGTACTCTCTGTATGCCTCCTCGTCATCACGACGTGTATGTCGAAGCTGATGAACCTCTAAACACCTGCGTGCCTGTCCTGCAGTCAAGAGCAACTTTTCCCGCAGAGAGGATAAAATTTCACTTTCGCGCTCAAATGCCAAAATGGTGTGCTCATTTAAGATTTCAGAATTATATGATCTTCGCAGATCAGTCATGTCACGAAGAAGTCGAAAACCGTGACTGGGATCCTCGACTGTGACTTCCATCGCTTGACGAGTAGTAGCGTCCTGATAGATCGCGTTTAAGAGGGACCCACCATGTCCACAGCCCTGCGCAAAGGGACAGATGAAAACCTGACTGATACGCATTCGATCTGCGAATTTCATTCCATCGGCAGTCTTTTTGGTTAGAACAGAGAATGGGTATGTTGTCGCATAGCCAATAAAATCACGCGCGACACCGTCAACAAGCTTCATTACAATGAATATTTCCCATCGCGGATCTTCATCGTCTATGAAACTGGCGCCGTCAATGTGTATAAACATTAGAAAGGCCATGCGGGCGTGGAATTTATGCAAACGCTCTTTCTTCTGCACAGTAGAATCTTCGTTGACAGAGAACAATTTTTCCTTGTACACGGCATATTGGTTTGACTTTTTTTCATATTGAAGGACGCAATTACTCACAGGGGCGCCTTCATAAGAGGAAATGGCAGCTGCAAACTGAGTCCTTGTCGAGCACAGACCGTCCTTAATAAACGGTGTGAGCAATGCTTGCACGTCGGTTTCTTCAACGACATCATCAGTGCTCTTGTCATCCAGTCGCTCTTTCACTGTGTCGATCCAAAAGGTAAGCGATGGGATGTGCACGTAGACAGCTACAGTCATTGACTTCCATCCGAAAACCTGCTCCTTTGGAACAATCTGATGCAAAAAGAGCGGAGGTTTGGTTAATTCTGGAGCGTGCGGGCCAGCTGCTCCACGCTCGTGTACATCAGCAATGGAATTGACAAAGCGAAGCTGAACGACGTTTTTGGTATGCAGTACGCCGTTCTTCAGCTCAGGAGGTGCAGTTTCTGCTTGTAAGGCATCGAATCGAACGCGTTTCTTGTCGGGTCCTTCCTCTTTGCCCATTTGTGACGGATCAATTGTGAGGGATGAGCGTCTGGGTTTGAAAGCGAATCGGGCGCTCTACCTACAAGGTACAAATGTTTGTAAATTTTGGAACTGTATTTTGAATAAATCGTCAACAAGATATTGATCTGGACTGAATGCTCCCCCGACGTGTCGAGCATGCGCAGCACTCTCGAGTTGGTAAGCAACTTGAAATGCAAACGAGGGAGTGGCTGGAAGCAAGCACTCTATTACTAAACGGCAGAATAGAATTAACGCTGTCTTCACTCAACATGTCGGTCGTCGGAAGAGGTTTGCGGAAAAATGGCTTCTGCAAACAAAAACAATTCTTATCGCAATGTTCCAATTAATTACGTCAGATCACAGCAATTAAAGAACGCACTCGCTCATTAACCAGGCTCCAGCACTGGTATTAGTCACTAAACAACGTCACCAATCTCTTAAAGCTCGTCTCGGTCGCTCTCGATCATCCCCAAGCCACTAACTTGCTCTTTTTTCCACCATTCAACCGCCTAGTTGCATCTGTAGCAGCCTTGCCTCTCATTATGTCGGTCGAACACGTATCTTCACCTGATGCCTTCTCAGAGATCCTCAACTCCACCATGCACAAGTTAGTTGTCGTAGATTTCCACGCCACTTGGTGCGGACCATGCCAAGCTATTGCACCACTTTATGAAAAACTGGCCGCTCGTTACGCAGACCGTGCACGATTTCTGAAAGTGGATGTTGATGAAGCCCAACACATAGCACGTAAGTGCTCCGTGTCCGCTATGCCTACCTTCCACATGTACATGCGCGGTCGTCGTGTAGTGGAATTCTCCGGAGCCGTTCCATCACGTCTTCAGTCGGAGCTCGAGCGTCACGCTCCTTCCGCCGCCGATGTGGCATTCGCAAACAAGGGTCAGGTTTTGGGAGGTTCAACAACTGCTACCGAAAATGGCTCCTCCAGTGCAAATGGTGCTCCACCACGCTCAATGGCTGAGGCCGCAGCTGCAGCTGCAGAAAAGAGATCATCTATGGTCGCCACCGCTTCATCTACAGAGCCTCCAGCTGCTGTTCCAACCGATATGGATTCGCGCTTGACTGTGAACCCTGTGTTTCTCAATCAACTCGTTTCTGAGATGGGTTTCCCGCAGATTCGCGCAGAGAAAGCCCTAGTTTTAACAGGAAACAAATCGGTGGAGCAAGCTGTGACGTGGTGCTTTGAACATGCTGATGATGCAGATATTGATGAACCGTTGCAAATCGTGACTGAAGACGGCACTCCAGCCAAGAAGCTCAGCCCAGAGGAGGCTAAAGTAAAGGCGGACGAACTTTATGCACGCGCTCGAGCAAAGCGCGTGGCAGAAGAAAAGGCTGCTGCCATTCAGAGCGAGAAGGACCGTGTGAAGTCTGGAAAGCAGATTACGGCTGCCAAAAAGGAATATGAAGAGGATGCACGCAAGCGTGCCATTGAGGAGAAAAAGCGCGAAAAGAGGGAGGCACTAGCTGAACGACAACGTGTTCGTGAGATGCTTGAGGCAGATCGCCAACGTCGCCGTGATCGCTTCAACGTATCAGGGAGCGGTGCTCCTGCTCAACAACCGGTGGAACCGTCAAAGTCAAAGCAGAGGTCGAGGAAAGTAGATTCGGACGTCTTGGCGGGAAAAATTCAGTTCAGGATGCCTGATGGTACCCGTATTGAAGGCGATTTCAAGCCGGAACAGACCATGGATGATCTGATTCTGTTTCTGCAGGTTGCTCGCCCTGAATTGGCAGGTAGCAACCTGTCATTTTCTCAACAGTATCCCCGACGACAATTTTCAAAGTCGGAACATTCTCTAACGCTGGGTGAGCTTCTATTGCTTCCTCGCGGAGCTTTGACAGTTTCGCTGACTTGAATCTGATCTGGGTGTGAATTGAGGCCGGTCTTGAACATTGCAATTACACTGATCGAGACCATTAGATTGGCCTCGAAACATCCTTGAATGATTGATGTATTGTTTGTTATTGCATATTGTAGTGTGAACCAGCGGTTCCTAAATTCATTTTAGACGATCAGCGATGAGGCTACTCTCTATCTTTGGGACGTTGGAATGTTGAAACCCTGGGGACAAAATTACGTAATTTCTCAACTTAGAATCACTTCATTTCCTCCAGCGCCAGTTGATTGAAGTCGTGCCTAAACAGAAATTGACAATCGTCCCATTCGTCGCATCGATTTTCTATTCGCATCGTTCGCAATATGGAGAAGTATAGGTCATCGGCAGACCCCTCTACTGGTGTTCATCCGTTCCTCCCTGCCAAGCTGCCAACGCTTTCGTATCTAGCCATCATGGCAAAACCTCTTTTGATTTCGATTCGCCTCCCGATCCTCCTGACAACGACATTGGCTTACATCATCGCATCTATCCCGATTGGCATACTTTCAATGCTATCCCATCTCCTTGCTCGGCCATTCTCACGCGTACGAGATGTTTTACTCTTGCGAATTGCTCTCGTTGCACTGGGCTGCTGGAAGACACCCGCCCCAGAGCTTGGGAGGCCGCGGACTCGTGCTGCAAAACCTGGTCGTCATCCCGTTCGTGGCGATATCGTTTTTGTGAACCACGCCTCATATCTTGATGTACTGTATCTAGCACTCATGTATTCACCAGTATTTGTTTATGCAACATCGGACTCGGTGGTTTCTTGTTCAATTTCTGCCGCATTACGTTCTTCATTATCGGGAAAACCCCCTGCATCTTCAAAGAGCGAAAATCTTGAGCAAATTTCAGCTCATGCCGCTGCTCCGGTTGTACTGTTCGCGGAAGGAACAACAACAAATGGGAAAGGTGTGTTGTCCTTTGCAAATCACTTGCAAAGTCCTGAAATCCCAGAATCAGTATCAGTGTACGCCTTGGGCCTTTCGTATTCTGCGAGTCGAAAGGAAGTTTTCACAGTTGAATCGTTCGTTGTTCACTTTTTGCGATTGCTTGGTTCAATATCATGCAGCATACGTGGCAAGGCGCTGGCAATCCCAAACAGTGGATCAAACCCACAGGCAACCGTCGCCAATCTTGCTGGAATACCTGCTCTGAGCATTGGTGCTGAAGCTCGTGAGAGGTTCAACAACCATTGGTCTCAAACACATGGGACCGTTTCAAAGTCATAACTGTTGCAAAAGGGGCCGCGCTTTTCATCATGTTTACTGAATTATTGACAGGGCGAAAATCTTGTCTTGTTACTCTACCGCTGCAGAAAGAGTTGAAACATCTACATTGGAGTACTTGGAGAAAAATTGTTGTACCAGCACATTTGCAATGTTACTGATGCCTCCGGAAACCTCCGATTCGATATTCAGAGGAAGTAAAGGATCATGGAGGCTCTGTCGCAGCAAAAGCCACCCTGCCTTCCCATCACCCTCGTCAACACTAACTCGATAACCTTCATAATTGACTTCCTCCACTGTCCAGCCATCGACAGTCGAAGCGAACTTTGCAAAATCCTCCACAACATTCGCACCATAGTCCTGAAAATTATTCTGGTCAATGAATTTGAGGCGGAATTCACGCTCTTCTAGCGGAACGTCTAATCCGTCAAGAAGACCACCAATTCCGCGTGTATCACCAGCCAAGCGTAATCGCACCATTTCAATGATGATCTTCACAGCGAGGTAGGCACCGTCGTCAAGCATGTAATTCTCCTTCATGGCCCCATGTCCTGAAGTTTCGATAGCCAGTTCTGTAGTCACACCAGATTTATCCAGTTCGATACCTTTGTCAATGACATTCTTATAACCCTTGCGATATCTGAAATGTTTGCCGCCAAGGTTTTCAATGAAACGCTTCAAGCCATTTGAAGTGACAGAATCGGTGACAATGGTCGAACCTGGTGATTGACGCAACACAATATTAGAAAGTAACGCTATGAGGGCGTTGCGATTTATACCGAGTCCCGAGTCGTCCACTACACCAGAACGGTCCACATCTGTGTCAAACACGACACCCAAATCAGCATTGACTCGTTTAAGTGTATCGATTGTCATTTGCATAGCTTTTTTATCTTCAGGATTGGGGACATGATTCGGAAACATGCCGTCTGGTTCTAGGAATTGGCCGACAACATCGGCACCCAATGGTTGTAATACTTGATTGGCAAAGAAGCCAGCCGCGCCATTTCCAGCGTCGACCACAATCTTGAATCCTGTTAGTGGTCGTTCGTAGTGCTGCGGATGATTGCAGCCGCGACGAATTAATTCAACAAGATGAGCAGAATAGACGGGGAGAAAATCAAAACGCGGTGCCGCAGCTACTGCAGCACTATCATGTGGTATCCAACTATTACCGCGATTTTCATACGCATCTGCTGCATCAGACAGAATCGCTTTGATGTCTTTCTTATTGGCTGAGCCAGCAGACGTGAAGCATTTAATACCGTTACGATTGGGAGGAAGGTGACTTGCAGTCAACATACACGCACAGTGATACTCGTGACCAGGTAGTACTGTTGCCATGAACATGGCTGGTGTTGTCGCGAGTCCAAAGTCTGTAACTTGAGCTCCCACGCTAGCTGCACCCACAATGCTGGCATCGAGCAGATCTGGACCGCTTATACGGGAATCTCGGCCAACCGCTAGACGGATTTGATTGACAGGGATGTTCTTCTGTGCGGCAACACGCGTGACAAAAGCTGCAACGATTTCGCGCACTGCTTCTGGAGATAAAGTGACGGGCTGCGATGGATCGAGGTCGACTGCCACGCCACGAACATCGGAGCCATTTTGCAGATGGGAAAGGGCTTGACGGGTAGAGGAGACTTGAGTTGCAGATGCTATCGGGAGTTGTTTAGGAGCATGGTGGAGACGAAGTCGGGTTGGTGTAAAGGATGGCGAGGTCGAAACAATGTCGTGCAGAGCGGTGGTGTTTGATGTCGGTGTAAGCTGGTGACTGGGAGGGCAGGCACGAATGCGTGAAGCTGGAATGGCATTGTGTAACACAGAGTGGTGGGTGATCGCAGTTTGGGCAACAAGACGAAGACAATGGAGATGAAGAAATCTCAAGGTACAGATGTATTGCTTGATTGGCATGATGTGGAGTGTGGCCAATGAGGCAGCGCAATATATTTTCCTGATTTCATGAACGTGTATTTAGATTTTCTTGTGATGCCATCAACACCCTCCTTGCATCAGCGTCATCAGCTTCACCTCTGCCCCTGCCAACCTTCTAGTCGTCTGCACCATAATTTTCCCTCATGCCAGACGATGTGCACACATCTACCCAGCTTCATCCTGCCATCCAAATCCTCAACTCCATACTTGATCTCGCCACTTCTCCACCGCTTGCAGTAACGCAACCCATGCTTCCACATGAGCCACTCGCCTCTGTCGTTGAAATCGACCTGCAGGAGGATGACCTAATCTTCCGTGAAGAACTCTCCCCTCCACCTGCTACAGACCTAACCAAAAATAACGATGATTCCCCGTCCATAACCATCATCGATAACCCCAGCGACGACATCCAGATTGTTTCCTCTGCCATCACCAAACGTTCCCGCCGCATTCCAAACTCTACCCCTTCAATCGACCTCGTTTCAGATTCTCCAACTTCTCACCCAGTAATTGACGTAGAGTCACTCCCGACTCCGCTCGACGAGGTCATTTGTTCAACGCCAGCGCCCCAACCGCTCACATCAGTACCAAAACGGCATCGTCCCCCTCAAAACTGTGACCTGTGCTCCGCCACCATTACCCGTGCATCTGCACTGAGAATATCCCGCTGCAAACACAATCTCTGTTCGCAATGCACATTGCGTGCCGTAGCCGACCTCTCCTCATTGCGCCCACCTGTCGCAAATGGGCTTCTCGCACTCCCTGTATGTCCTGTTAATCGCTGTCGCGCGCCCCTGAGTAAGCAGGAGGCAGACGAGGCCATGGCAACTCCTATCGTCGATACAGCATTCCGGCCTGCCTTGCTCGCATTCCATAACTGGCGCAACTCTCAACCTACCGACCCAATGGGAATAACAGGCCCATCTAATATCAATTTCCCACAGTTTACATCCGACATTTATGAGACACTTATCTCTGTTTCAGAATCTCCAAATGACCCACAATGGCTTGTTGATGATGACTTTGCTGCTGCGTATGCCCCCTTGTGGATTTGGGATTCGCAGTACACAAATGGTTCCACGCAAGGCGCTTGGATTTGCGTGGCATGTGGTCTGTACGACATTGGAAGTCCCTCTAGTAGCGTTGAGCCGATATGTGCAAACATTCCTGCCCAGATTAGTACAGAGCTCGTCAGCTCTATCAATTTTGCAGAGGCACCAGACTGTCCTAAATATCCTCATTGCTCAAATGCGCGGGCTCTCTCAATCGTGGAAACTGTTCGGAGTCTCAGTATTGTCGGGAAGAGTAGGGAAGAACCAAATCCCCCCGCCAAAATCAGTTCAGAACCATCACCAAGCTTACTCATTGCCCCACGTAAGCGCTACAAGAGTGCAAGCAGCATTCGAAGTGCAAAACGGAAGAAAGTCACAGGTTTTGCGAAAGGAACAGGTTATGCTGGTCGGAGTGGTGCCGAATGGAACGGTACCAGTGATAAGTTATTGGAAGAAACTGCTAGACAAGATACAGAGTCTGCTTTCTGGCTCAGTCGTCTACGCTGCTTTGTCATGCAAACATCAGAAGCTCCTGCCACCTCCTGGCCAGGTTATATGCGTGTATTGCTGCGCGAATGCAAGGTTATCCCACAACTAGCTAAAATTCTTATCAACGAATCAATCATGGATGTGCTTGGTCGCGTACCTCTGTTCATTGCAGCATTAAGGGTCGTGCATGCTCTCGCAGAATCTCTGCCTTTGCGCATGCTGATTACCGAACCAAGCGATGGCGAGACTGGACGAAGTATAGCGCATTTAGTTGAATCAATGTCCAAACAAGCCGCGTTTTTAGCTACTGGTGCGGGCTCAGAGAGCCTCCCATTGCCTACCACACTTCTAATTAAGCAGATTCGTCGATGCATTCGAGTCATCAACCGACATGGCCTATTAGAACTTGCTCAAAAGCGAACAGCAGCAGTGAGCGCGGTGGATGTAGATGGATTGCCAGACAGTAATTCAGATCGTATTGAGGAAGTTGCTCTGCCCTCACAACCTGAAGCAACGAATAAGAATGGCGATGGAAAGAAGGAAGCAGACGCTGCGCTCTTGGAGGCTGAAAAAGCTATGTACATAGAACAGATGCGGGATCATCAATTTATGACAGTACCTGGACTTGCGACATCAAGTTCATTTTATTCTGAAGCACACAGAAGCGGTTCTTCAAATGTCAGAATAGGGAAGAGGCAACGGAGAATTGCAGGTGAGGTGGCATCCCTCTTCTCAAGTCTTCCACTCAGTTGGTCATCTACAATCCTCCTCCGTGTTGATGAAGACCGGTACGATTTTCTACGGGCGTGTATCTTTGGGCCTGAAGATACACCATATGATTCTGGTGCGTACATCTTCGACATTTACTTACCGGAAGAATATCCCAGCGTACCTCCAAAGTTCCGCCTGTTAACCACCGGTGGTGGTAAAGTACGCTTTAATCCCAACCTTTATCACAACGGAAAGGTATGCCTCTCGCTTCTTGGTACTTGGAGTGGTCCTTCGTGGACGTTAGCATCAACGATTCTACAGGTGCTCGTATCTATTCAAAGCCTTATCCTTGTGTCTGATCCTTACTTTAACGAGCCAGGATTCGACAAACACATGGGAACTGCGGTCGGGAATCGGAGTAGCGCATCGTATAATGCACGGGTCAGATACAACAACGCCTGCTATGCAATTCAGAACAATATTCGTCACCCCTTTCCGGACTTGAAGGATGGGCTCTTTGCGCACTTCCGGCTCAAACGACGATATGTGCTTCAGAATCTGCGGAATTGGTTTCCAGAGGCATCAAATACAGGGGAAGGCTCAAATCTGTGTCAAGTAAGTCCAACCGATGCAGTGACGCTTGACTCGGCGATAGATCCAATTTCTAGCTTTGCATCATCACTTGGCGGATCATCAGGTACAACAGTTTCATCTAATATTTCTTCGGCGGTTCAACATCTGCAGACATCGCTCTTTTCGATTATGGGATCAAGAGTTACGCAGTCATATCACATGTCGAAAGCTAACTTGGAAAGCATAATCAGCGATATCGAGTCGGTCGATGCGCAGAAGTAGAGTGAAACAGTCTTGAGATATTGGACGTAGGAGTAGAAAAGTGTACAACAATCGTGAACGGATATGAAATGTGTTTACAACTGAAAGAAGCTATGACCTGGCCTTCTTGTAAAGGTATGCGTCAATAACTTCTAAATTCCATAAGCATTCTATTTCAGGAGCATGAGGCGTAAGATCGCGGATAGTGGTTGCTTTCATACCCATGCGAAAGCCGCGAAAGCGCGACATGAACTCTCCCACAACCATCACATACATGCCGACTTTTACATGCTGAATGCACGACGCCAAGTCGCGCCGGTCGTAATGTTGGATGTGAACACGGGCGATGCCGGATCCATCATCTATCGCGATTTGTTCCTCACTTGTCCACACTACAATGCCCTGAATCCAAACTACTGTTAGTTTGGGCAGTAATCGTGCGGTTCTAATCAAACATTTCGTTGCTGGCTGTTCTGTCAACGACTGCGTTGCCATCACAAGTCAACGTCATGAGATTCGGAAACATACTACAGAAGACAAACTCGGGATATTTCTTGAACGCTTTGATATTCGAAAATCGGATAATTTATCGGCACTGGACCGTTGTTGCATCGCGGCGAGTCAAAGTCTGTCTGCGCACTCACTGTAGCAGTGAACTTGACCCAGGCAGGATATTCAACAAGCCAAAGACAAGCTGGGAACAAGTGGAATGCTCTTTGGAAACAATCAGTTTAAAATGGCAGCAGCCTTGGAAATCTTGGAACGGGCCCAGTCCTTAGCTAATTGCGTACAAGTATCGACAGAAGCGGGAATCACTTGCTCAACTGGCTCAGGTGTCGGCGTCGGCACCTCCTGATATACAAATGGTAGCGGGATCACTTCAGCAATACCAAGTTGATATATGTTACCCAGCAACAACCTCCAGATGTCTAGGAGTAATGTGACAATTGCCGTGGCGGCAAACGCGCTGACGGCAGCTTCCCAGAGACTTGTCCGGGCGGGCGGTTGTTCGTCCTCGGCTGGTTGCTGGTAATCTTCGTCAAGCGCAAAGAACATTGGAAAGCCAACCACAAAATACAGTCCGTACACGACGGAGCCGACAGTAACGAAAAGTGTGCGGTCGGTATAGGTGTACAGCGGGAAATGTTGGATGGAAAGAGCTTCAAATATTGCAGTTGCATACGCCATGATGATGATATTCGACCACCAAATAATGGCATGAGCCAAGGACGGTAAGCCGTGAGCAAAGGCGGCCACGCGGCGCAGCCAGACGTTCATGAAATTGAAGTAGAAGGTGAAATAGAAAAAGGTAGATGTGAAGCAAACGAGTGGCACATCATTGAGTGTGTACGAATCGAATAAGTATTGCGCTCCGAGTAGTTTGTAGAAATAATGCGTCCAAAAGTAATTGCCGTAGAAGCCGAAGATGGCTATCCATAGACTGGCTTTGACCCAGAAGCGCTGCGAGAATGGACGGGCACGGTCGGCGGCGCATGGGAAGAAGATGGGGACAACAAAGGCGGGCAGACAACCAATGATGGTGATGGCGAGATAGGAATCGCGGTCGCAATATTTGTACAGTCCGGTGGCAAACACGCCGATGAGCAGAGCGGCTAAGGACAAGGGTGCCCAGATGAGGGAGAACTTTTCATAGTATGCTTTTGAAGGATCTGCCGCGAACCATGTTTGCACGGGCTGCGATTGCTGTTTCGGGATGTCTGCCATTTCGGATCTGTAGATGTAACGGCAGGGGATTGCAAATGGTGAGCAATACACGTTTTTGTTTTATGCAATGATAAAGGAGGAGGAGATGGGTAGTGTGTCAAGCAGGAAAGTTTGCATGTTTGTTTGAACGGTTGCGCGGTTTGAACTCTGCGTCGAAGATGAAGCGATACAGTAGTGTTTGGCGCTCATTATTCTTCCTCATTGCCCGACTTGCTCAATTTCTCGCCTGCGTATCCCTGCACCTGCGCCTGCCAGGGGTGCGCATCACCCCAAACAGCACAAATAATTCAATTCCAACTGCTGTTTTCAAATTATTCAATTATCTCTCGATCCCATACTGCATCTTGGCGGGAAAATCTACTGTCCACAGATTTCTATACTCCGCGCCTCATCCATCGCAGCCTGCTTGTCTGACCGCAAGCGCGCATCCAACATGGTCAACATCCTACCCGATGTCGACCACACCGTCCCGTTCGGCCATGCCAAGGAACCAGTTTCCAAACTACCCGAAAAGCAAATCCGCAAAAAGGCACGCAGCGTCCATGCGCGCCCTAAGCTCTCTGTGCACGAGCTGATGAAACCCGACGCCATTCAATCCGCTCTCGACATCGGCAGAAGAACCATCCGTCGCGGAGGACCCGAGCCAGGGCGTGAGGGAGAGGCACTCAATGCACTTCTCGACCGCATGCGCCGCTGGGCCACCTCCGTTTCACCGCAGTACTCGCTGGCACAGTTTGTTGTGGCCGCGCAGGAACTGTCGGGTAATAGAGAGTTGCGTCATGCCGCTGCCGATGTTCGCATTCATGAATTTGGAATCGTCACGCCGGGATGGGAATCGCGCGTCAGGAAGAAAAATAAGCTGAGGAAGGTTGCCGCGGAGGAGGACGAGGCGCCAGAGGCGGGTCCTGACGTTGAACGTGAGGACGATGCTGGTGAGAGGTGTGAGGCTGAGGTTGAGGACAGATTGTCTAAGGAGGTGCTGGAGAGAATTGAGAGGAATAGACAGGCTGCGATTGAACGACGTCGAAAGGGTGGTGTTGCTGGCGCCGCTCAGGCAGAGAAAAGCGCGGATGCTGGACAAGGGGAGATTAAAGCAATGGGGGAGCATGAGATGGAGATTGATATGAATGATGTTATAGATGTAGCTGTGGATAAATCTGCCGCTGAGAATGCAAATGAGGAGGATGTCGATTTGGAGATTCTGGCAGAGTTTGAAGCTGACGGTCAGTATTGAACAAGTCAGATTTTGGCCTGTTACGAGCTGTGGGTTGTGCTCATCACGTTGCGTCCTACAACGCAAATTTCTAATAAACACCTGTTCAAGGCACATACATATATTTCAACCAATTTTTCGACGAAATCCCTCGTCATCCACAAACTGCCGATCCCCCTTAGGTCCACACACATCGCCTCGTCATATGCGTAGCAACATCGTCGTCAACGACGACTCCCTTTATGCAGCTACATGCGAACACCCCATCACAAAGTGTCCCGCATATCCGCAACTCGACGAAGACTGCGCAATGTCCTGTTTCATCCCAACCAACCCGCTACCATCACCGCAGCAGGCGCACCGCTCTCTCTCACCGCGTAGCCGTCCCGGCGAGATAAACGGCTGCGCTACCAACGCGCCGCTCGACTCTCTTGCTCGCCCCGCATCGACTTCGTCCGTGGTCAATTCGCGTCCAAATCCGGGCGTGGATTTTTACGGCATACCCAACCCGTCTGTCGGCCAGCCGTTGTTGCTGAGCGATTTGCGTGAGCGGCTCATTCGTCAGGAGGAGACGATTATTTTCGCCTTGATTGAGCGTGCTCAATTCAAACAAAACCTGTTGATATACACGCCGGGCGTCTTCGACCTGCCGGACAGTGGTGGTGATGGCACGTTTTCACAGTTCTTGCTGTACGAGCTGGAGAAAGTGTATGCGCGCGTAAGAAGGTTCACGTCGCCGGACGAGCATCCGTTCGCGCCGGTTTCAATGCTGCCCAAGCCGGTTCTGGGCGAGCTCAAGTACCCGAAAACGCTCAAGGAAAATAGCGTGAATGTGAACAAACACATTGAGCAGATGTATCGGATGTCCATTTTGCCGGCGATATGTGAGCAGGGAGACGACCAGAATTATGGCAGTTCTGCGTCGTGTGATGTGGCGTGTCTGCAGGCATTGTCGAAGCGTATTCACTACGGCAAGTTTATTGCAGAGGCGAAGTGCCAAGAGAATGAGAGCAGGTACCGGAGCTAGCCGAGAAAGAAGATCGGCAGGGGATTTGGGATGAGTTGTCCAATTTGGCAGTTGAGAAGGTTCTGCTCCGACGTGTGGAGAACAAGGCGAAGAGTTATGGGTCGGATATAACTGGAGAGGGTTCGCGTGCGGTGTACAAGGTGGAACCAAGAAAGATTGCAGAGATATATAAGGACTTTATTATTCCGCTGACGAAAAAGGTTGAGATTGATTACATTCTACAGCGGTACGAGTGAGATGTCGTTCGGAGTGGAACTTGACAGCTGTAGTTATGATTGTAGCGGCTTTGGATCTGTCGTGCGAAGGAACATATGGAAGCAAGTAGCTGGATAAACAGATGAGCACACTTGCAACCAGCAAGGCTGGGCAACTGCGAGTGTAAAGTCCGGTCGGAACGTAATAAATTGGTGACAACACAAAGCAGCTGAGTGTTATGGAGATCGGGTATGAGAAGGACACGAATAGATCAATGATCCAAAATTGGAGAGCTTGCACACATTGGCCCGCGCGAAATCAGATATATGAATGGTAACCGCCACCGTTAGAGCCAGTCGCAGGCTTTCAAGTGTGTGCTCATTGCTCATTACACGTCGCCTCCCCATTCATTTGTTGTCCGTGAGATATTTCATCCCACGGCAATCTGTATGCACCGTGAGCCAAGCAATGATCATTGCACGGGCACTGTCGTTGCTGGACGTCATCAAAAATGTCAGTCCGAAGGCGGACCACGTCTACTAAAAATGTATTACCTCTTGCTTTCAAATACCCTGCCGGCTTCCACTGTTGACAACCATCCTCCTGTTCGCCCTTCCAAATTTCAGCAATGTACTTGGTTGGTTTCGCACTCCGTATTCTCCGTCTCGCTGGTGAAGCTTTCTTCTGTTTTGAAGTGAACCGCTTCCTGGGGCT
The DNA here is from genome assembly GCA_030407315.1 of Asparagopsis taxiformis. Lineage (NCBI taxonomy): Eukaryota > Rhodophyta > Florideophyceae > Bonnemaisoniales > Bonnemaisoniaceae > Asparagopsis > Asparagopsis taxiformis. The sequence continues at coordinate 103,663 of JALQPE010002345.1, read as the reverse complement.
CGCCGTGCGCGGACCAATCGCTCATCGACGCCGTGCATTGCAAACCACCGAACATTCGCTGCTCAAACGGGTACGTGCACCGGTCGTAACGCGAGATGTTCGCTTACCAAACGGTCTCGTCCTGCACACCATCATTGCTGGTTTTGTGGACCAACACTCCTCAACAGCAGCAGGGAAACAGCTCGTCCTCCTCCATGGACATTCTATGGCAGGTGCCTTTTTCTCCTACAACATTGATGACTTTCTCGACATGGGCTACACGACAATTTACATCCCAGACCTTCCCGGCTGGGGGCGTTCTTCTCGTCCCGTCTTCACCGGACCAGACGTAGAATCCGCTGTCGATTTCTTCCTCAATCCTCTGCACATGTGGCTTCAAGAGCTCAATCTTCAGTCATTTACACTGTGCGGTCATTCTCTCGGAGCATATCTCGCACACGAATATTCAATTCGTCACCCACAGTATGTCTCCCGCTTAATTCTCGCATCACCGGCCGCGATAACACGCAATACCCCATTCGGTCTGGCCGCATGGTTTGCCTTTACACCACAGCGCTTCATGACACATGGCGGTCTTCTAGCGCACATACTCTTCGCGAGAAAGTATCCGCGTAAAGAAGAGTACAATCGACCCGGTCTGCGTGACTTCACTCTGTACGCCAATTCAGTTGCGCATCGAAGCGGAGACGCGGCCGCCGCCAAGATGCTCCGCTTCTGGAGACAGGCCCCCACGCGGTGGCATGCCGAATGCGTCCGGCCGTTGTTGGAACGCGTCAGGAAACTCTCCTGTTGCGTTGAGATTATTAGCGGTGATCGTGATGTCCTAGTGCATGTGGAGGCTGTTCGCACTTTGTATCGTGCCATGACTGCAGTTGGTAATAATGTCAAGTTGGATGTCATTCAAAATGCTGATCATTCACCGCATATATGCATGCCCGAACGCTTTGCAAAGGCTATCATGAGAGGCATGGATATGGCCAGCAGCGCCGTGCAGCAGAGCGGTGTCAAAAAAATAATGAATGGGGGAATCGCGTTGGCCTAATGCAAACTGCTTCTGTCATATCACTAACTTATACGTGCTGTCGACTCGCTCTTTTCGATTTGAGCAATCCCTGTATATTGTACCCAAATTTTCGTAAACATTCTGGTCCACGGAACCAACAGTTTCTTCTTCACTTACCAACGTTGCTCAGCGTGCTAATGGTACGCGCATATTCCTTAGCATTCCCTGTATCCATTACTTCACCTTGCAGTCGTACCGCGTACATGCCCTCTTTTTCAACAACCCTGCTGATCGCTGGCGTGAGTTGGATCTCCCCTCCGGCCCTGACGTCAGCTTGCACGTCAGCGAGTAACTCCTTCATAAGCAAGGGCGTAAAGATGTACGGCCCCAGAATAATGCTGCATTCACCATCGCGACTGAGATGCTCTGCCTGCTTCGAATCCGGTTTCTCGATAATCTTTCCGATGCGCCTTACTGCAGAGTCCGCTGTTAAGGCTTCCTCAGTACACACCACACCATAGGCGCCCGCTTCCTGTGTTGGCACTTGTGTGACACCAATTACACTCCGCGATGTATCCTGCTGGAATGCGTGGATTGTCTGTTCTAAACAAGATGACCCGTCCAATGAAGGGCTGAAGGCGACATCACCGAGCAGAAGAGCAAACGGCTCATCAGGATTGACATTGGCACATGCAACAGCATCACCAAAACCGTTTGGTACGTGCTGTCTGTGGATCTGTATGCGACTGCCAAGCTCGACAATTTTGGCAGCATAGTCCCTCATATGAGGCTTAAGTACTGCATGCAGCTCCTTCGAAACTGGACTGAATGCTTCACGGATACGCTCTTCCTGATCACCTGGACCGACCACGATAATAATTCGCTCTATGCCTGCATTTGCGCACTGTTCAACAAGATGTAGAATGAGCGGTTTGGCGAAGCCGTCCTTGTCTACAACAGGGAATAAAGCCTTTGGGCGAATGCTGCGAGAGGCTGGGAACAATCTTGTGCCAAAACCAGCTGCAGGGATTACTGCTGTGCTGACGATGTTATTTCTGATCGGCGACGTTGGGTTGTTCGTGTGTTGTTTCGACTGTGGTTCCGGTTCAGTGCCTATTGAAACAATGTGCGGTTCAGTGCCTAGATGGGTGTTGAGAACTGATGTTAGGCGTTTGGCGCTTTCGAAATCTTTGGCGACCAATTGTACTGCGCCATCACCTTGACTACCCACTCCTTTCCCGCCGTAAGACAACGACATTACATCTGGATGTTTTAGTGTCTTGTGCAGAACAGGTGCTTCAAGCTGTGAAGGACAAAGCGGAATTGCAGCTTCATCAAATTTTTGCTGTGCCTCTACAAATAACGCACCTAGGCGCTGAGCATCTCCGTCCAAAATTGCGCTCTCCATCTGTGATACCAATTGCAGATTATTACATCCAAGTGCGGCATGCAGCTTGCTATGGCGTTCCAAAGTTGGGACAGGGTATGCGGTCTGCAAACCGGCCAAAATAAGCTTTGTATCTTTACCTACTCCAAGGTCGGCGACGACGACATGCAGCGGCTTCTTCGGTTGCAACAAATTATACTGCACATGCTCCGCATTGAATGACATGACTGCTACATTGCCAGGTCCAATGGCAACAACTTGATCTAAACGGCCACACAAACTACCTGTAAGTCTCTCGGCTGCATATGCAAGATCCATCTCTCCAGCGACGGAAAGCCGCAGACGATGGAGTTTATTAAATGCACGCACAACGAGGACACATATCGCAGCAGATGACGAGAGTCCGCGGGCGGCGGGTAATGTGGACTTGGTGATGTGAATTGCAGCACCCGTTGCCTCATATCGCTCACGGATCAAATATGCGGCTGCACATGCATATCGCCATGGAGAAGCGCTCTGCGCTGATTCCAGGAGAGTGTGTGGTGGAAATGATGCATTTCCGGCCAGTTGAGAGGAAAGAATTAGTGACTGATCTGACGGCGATACAGACGCATACAAGCCCTGTTGAAGACCGACTACTAGTGCTGCGCCCGGGGATATGGAAGGATGAGTTTGACGATATGTGCCCGCCCAGTCGCTGTGTTCGCCGGCAAGACAGAGACGACCGGGAACGAAGAGCCGGATGGATTGGGACATGGTGACGTATTGGTTGAGATGCAAGCAGGAGCGGTTTACGCTGATGTGAAATTATGGAAATTATAGCGAGGAATGTTTTTTTCTGACAGCGCTGAAATTTGGTAGCTGCGCACACTCTGGTCAACGAGCACAACGGCATCAAACGCGCCAATCACTCCCGCCTTTCCTCCGACGCGCCTCCGCCTTCACACGCACATCCATCATAACATACATGCGTACCACAGTCTCCGATGACACTCAGATTGCTCTATCAGTCATTTCAGTTGAGGTCCATTCGTCAGATCGCCAGTCGCTTCGCTCATTTACTCCACAAATTGTCCACGCCGACTCGTCCGCCGCTGCTCGCATCCCCGTCAAATGCCCCGCTGACAATGTCCACGCCCAGTCCAACGCCGCGGCGCATTTCGCACGTAACGCTCCTCCTAGCGACCGTAATCCTGCTTTTCGTCGCCGAATTCTCCATCCCGGGCGGGCTGACACCGCGCCGCACCAAGCAGCACGTGCTCGCTAAAAGGGTCGTGGAACATCTGGACATCATCTCGCGTACCGACCCCAACGTCATTCTACCCGGCGGTCCGCTGCCCATCGAGCAAGTGCATCGCAATGCCATCGTGCATCGCGGCGCATGGATGTTCGCTCTCGACTCGCATTTGCGTCTGCTGCTTTCGTGGCGTGCCCCCGTCATGATGACCTGCCCGATGACGTGGTCGACTATCGGCGAACACTCCATTTCGAATGAAACTTTTGAGCAGACTGCTAGACGCGGCGTGCTGGAGGAAGCTCGATTCATTGCACGCCCGAGGATTTATCCTATTGGACAGCCGTTCTTCTTTCACCATGTTTACGAAAATGGCACCGACGACGAGAGGACCGATAATCAATGGACGCAGGCGTTTGTAGTTCTGCCGCGTGGTGATGCGTTGGATTTTCGTACGCTGGATGATCGCGAAGCACTGACGGATGTTGCGTCGGAGACTTCAAGGTATCAGGGGATGGCGCTGCCAGATGTGTTGAGGCACATGCTTGAGCAGCCCGAATATTTTTGCAATGATGCGCAGGTGAAATGGATGCAGCAGTTGCTACCGCTCGTTGTGCGCGTTCTCAAGCAACGTGATAAGAGACTGTACAGGAGTTATCTACAAGAGAAATGGGGCGCTTTGGTCGATTCTGGCGCTGCAGTTTGTTGTAATGCAAGCGAACACAGTAAAAACGCTGAAGAAGTGAATGTATCAAGCTGCGGCGTCCCATGTGGACAGTCAACTGATGATATGCTCAGTGAAGTTGAGCGGTAACATCACGTTTCAATCTTTGTTTGCATTGCCGCTACTGCCTGTTTACTTTTCGTGTTTCATACGCAGTTGGAAGCGCATCTCAACGCCCAAGTGAAGCTTCTGTCGACAATGAAGTGAGAATGAAGGCGCCTTCAGTACTAGTGTCTATGACGAGCTAGAATCCGAATCATCAGCGCCGCCACCACCCAGCAGATTCTTGAGGTTGGAACCGTCCCCGCCGAGTTTGCGCTGGAGGTCCAGATGCACTTCGGCTTCCCTCAGAAAGAATCCACTAACCATCAGATAGAAGAGGAGCTGTCCCAACTCTGGCGTCGACGCCGATACAAGCCGTTCCTGATCCGGCGTAATTCCCTGTGACTTGGTTACAACATCCACGACCTTTTTCATGGCATCTACAACTTCTTGCCCTGCATTTGCAGTAAGAGCTTCCAAATTTTCACGCTCCATAGTGGAGATGAAGCTCAACAACTCATTACCGCCCTTGCGTTCTCTTTGCAGCTCACCCTCGAGATTTTTCACTGTTTGGCGCAATTCTTCTACGTAATCCTCGACTGGAATTTCTGTTGTTGTGCCGTCACTCTGGGTGAAAATAGCAACGCCGCCCTCGATGTCGGGCTGCCCCTCGCCGGACGGCAGCGCCTTGAGGCCGGACCAGTCCAAACTCCTCGTAAGTTCGAGACGGTATGTCGCGTTACGGAACATGTAGCCAGTCACTAGCGACGAATGGAACAACTGCACGAGGTTGGAGGACATAGTGGAGACGTTTGTCGAGAAGGCCAGGGGCGGCAGACTGCCGAGCATGCTGACCAGGGTCTCGCGAATGGCATTTTGCACGACTGGCGGGGCAGCTTGAGTGAATTTCTGCACGAGCTCCGGCGGGGGAATTTGTTTGACAAATTGGAACAGCTCGTTGCTGTCCTCCACCTCGTCATCGGAAGCTTCTACGTTGAATTCCGAGTCTCGAGATCCGTCATCGCTGCGTTGGGGTGAGGGAGGTTCCGGCGGTTCGGCGGTGGCACACCATCTGACGCGACGAATGGGGCGACAGAGCGGTGGTCGAATCGTGCTCCTCGTGGAGAGCTGCGTTCGACCGGATGTGAGCCATGGTGATGAGACACCGACTGAAAGTGTGGAGAGGGCAAATGCTGTGTTCATGAATGAGTGATGTTGTGTAGGACTGAGTTGCTATCTCGCGTTGGGGGGATTTGCACCTCGTGAAGGCATTTCCGACGCCAAGTGTCCGTTGGCACATATAGAGAACGTAGAGGCGGTTGTGATCGTTGAAAAATTATTGTATGCTCGCGATGTAGCAAGTAGATTTTCGGATAATTTTAGAGTATAGTTGTATTATTACTCCCGATGAGTTGCCGATTTTGTACGTATCCTGTCTCAACTGTCAGATTGGCACACGCTTCGGTTTCTAGATCATGACGAAACTCTCACCACGAGAGCTTGGTTGATTGATACTTGGCTGCACTGCCAAGTCATTCCTTTGTACAACAGCATTTTTGTGTGGTTGCTAAAACGACAACGTAAGCAATATGTGTATCTATGCAAAGGTCAACCAGTAATCATGGTATGTTTGTTGGTGCAGTACCTGGTATCAAATGATTTACCATCCAGACCTGACACAACGAAATGTGCCGAGCTTTACGAAATCTCAACAGCCCCATATGCTTCTCCGAATCTGATCAATATGGCACCTAGTTAGTTTACCAGTTACAGTGCACCAGCCTCCATCGCAACCAATGATATGCGATCATTGTCAAGTATAAAGCGCCTCGACTTGATGATCTTTTTCTCCACCTTGACCGCAAGGTCTGATGGAGTTTTTTCGCCCATCAATTCAGCAATTGCTTTGACAAAAGCTTTCTTTTTAAGCGTTCTTTTCGGCGCATCCTTGAGTACCTTTTTCATGGCCCGCTTCAAACCAGCAGACTTTTTGTCACAATCCTTCTGCGTCTTTTCTTTGTATTCACAACCAAATCCTGTTTCATTCCGTTTTCTGCTTCAACCTTCACGGGTGGGCTCGGTTCTTTTATAGTATTTTGCCTGTCGGTATGTGCGGCCCTCTCTTTCGCAATGTTCTTCAGCCTCCGCTCATTCGCTCGGTGTTTCTTACTCTCATAATGCTGCAATGCATGCACAGCGCCATGGAGAGACAATGTGCAGATTCCGCAGTAGGTCTGCGTGCAATCTGTGCCTCTGTTCTTTTTCGGCCCGTGTTTTTCAGCTTCTGTTATGCAAGAGGAATGAGACCTGACTGTTCGAAAGTCGAAGACAACACTGCAGTCTATACAGCTCACTGTCCGCGTTCGGCATGACCTGAAATGGTTTTGTACTTTCGGCTTGGTCAGTACATTTTGACAGGCGTCGCAACTAAAGCTGACCATTTTCTCACGGGAAGATGGGGCACAGAGACATAGCTCTGCAAACGATGCGAAGCTGAGCGGGACGTCATGTCGGGACGCCGACGGGAAAATCGATTCTCTAGAAAATAATTTAATAGTTGATGTGATATTCCGGCTCCATAGAAAATTATGGTTGTCGAAAGAGTCAGTTCAACGCTAACATCACTTTGCTCCGAAAAGTCAAAGATGAGTCAAGTTAGTACTAGATAGAAAGTTACGAAAGCAACTTCCTTCTAATCTTACGATTAGTGGCGCGAATTCTACCCGTAACCTCTGGCGCATCAATAGAATCGACAATAACAGCTTCATACTCAAGCTCTTCGCCAATACCAATAGCCAACCCCCTCAAATCATCAAGAACAACCACAGCGTCATCAAGCAACTCATCCTGCTTCCTCAGCTCACCCCTAACCTTTTCATTTTCAAAATCCTCATAAAGATCCTGTTCCGCCACGACGACCACATTATCATCCACATTCTCCTTCCCCTTGACGACTTTCCTTTCCACCACGCGCTTCTTCTTCCTTCCATCCCGCGAAAAAACATTCAACGGCTTCTCGGCAACGCGTCTCAGTCTTGACTTGACCAATTTCTGCACAGTAACCTCTGCCCGCGCGACATTTGCATCCACATCCAACACGGCGTCTGCAATATCTTCCAGTTGCTTGGTCTGCGCCTCGAGCGCTTCCGCAGTCGCAGTAGCCACCTGGCGGCTCTCGAGCGCGGTGCGCAGCACGTCGTGCGCGGTCTGCGTGCCGGACTCGGCCTCGCGTTCCAGCAGGGCGTTCAACTGCGCCTCGTCGAGGTCGTCCATGGCGATCTGCGGGACGGGCGGCAGACGCTGCGCGGGCGGTGCGAGTAGCTGGTTGCGTTCGGGGGCGCCCGGCGAATCATCGAGAATCTGAATAGCGGTCGGGCTGGCGGGTCGACGACGAAATGGTGCCATTTGAATTGCGTGTGATTGCGGTCTGTCTGCGATGGCTCGCGCTCTGTTGCACGCTCCGGTTATATGCGGATGCGCGTGTAGACGGCGAGAGCGGATGGCTCGTTTGGCGCTTCATTGCTGGTTCGGTTGAGACGCCAAGTTGTGGCGTGATGCAATGCTGAGAACGGATGTGATGACGCAGAGAAGTGGTCCTTGGCAATCAAAGTTTACAGCGTGGCCAGTGGTGGTGCGCACGGCGCGTTATTGAATTTTTGGTTTTTTTTGGATTGGTTGCGGCCACGGAGAGTGAGCTGCGGCTGTTGGGAATATTATTTGAATTTCTACGGTTATGCGGTTCCACGTGACTTGGGGTCTTGTCATACTCTTTTTGGGTGTCATTGCTGGCGTAGAGTTAAGATTTGTTGTACTGCTGATTGTGGCAACGATGGTTTTTTGTGTGGACTATGGAGACGTCGTATACGGACGGAGAAAATATTCCCACATACATCATTGCCGTTGTTCGCTGGAGTCCAACTATATAAACATCCTCCTGCGCTTTCCCTCATGGCTGTGCACGTCCGCATCTGACACCGCTACAGTGAATGGTGGCGATTCTTGATGCATGAGCGGTATCTGTGACAGTATGGTCTTCGCGCCTCTTCCCTTGTACAAATCACAACATGGTCACCGTACATCGCAGCAGATTAGTGCTTGTTACACTATTTTCCGAACCATGAGATGCACAACTCGCAACATTAATGTTTCAATACATCGGGGGAAGGATCTATAGATAGTTGATATTACCTTTTCCTTTCCAGAATCCAACAAAAGGAATAGTTCCAACCGCCCGCTTTCTAATGCCCGGTCACATCCTAATGGCGGTACTCCCAAAGGTGGGGCAGGAGTCACAACGACTGAAGGCCGAGGAGATCTATCGATGTGCAAGCTGATTTTATCAATATGGAACAACATGCAGCCCTCTATTCAAATTTTCTTGCCACGGTTGAAAACTTCCTGGGAAGTAATAGACGTCAGCCATTGCCTTTCCAAATTCGCTTTCATATATCGTTCCAAGTGGCTTTCGAGCACTTCCATCCAGTAGATACATCTTTTCCATTCCAAACACCCACAAAACTGTTCGCAAACTCATATCGTCCCAACTGTCCAAAACAACGTCCGAGCCTTGTTGACAGTACCCGAGACAGAACGGAAATATATCACTACAGAATCTTGGATACTCCTTTGTATGGAACAAAATTCCAAACAGCGCAGACTTTCTATTGAAGAAAAAGTGACCATGATGGAGGTCAAAGCGACTCAAAGTGGCGCCGGCTAGATCTCTTGTACGTTCAAATAATGCTGTAATATAGCAAGCTGTGTGGCTGTCTGATATTCTATATACGCTGCAGTCATCAGATGGGAATAGCTGACATTGTCCAATTCGAAATATCCGATGAGAATATTGCTCCAGTATTGAACTAAAAGGTTGCTTATCTCCCGCCGTTAGAGCAGCATGCAGCTTCCCTAGCTGTCTACAAACAGTTGCCGGCATAGCAGGTGCAACACAGCAAGCTGCAACACCAACAGCGGGATACATCTGGTGGATACACAATTTCAACGAAAGCGGAAGATGAAATGAAAAATCCACAGATTAATCATGCACTTCAACAGCAATAGTCAGGAATAATCCGATTTGTCCAGATGCGGCGTACGTTCCTTAAGCATATCCAACAACTGCTTGCCATTGCACAATATCGGGAAAAAGTGCACGCTACCGCGACCATTGTAACTCTCCTTTTCTTTGAAGTAGGCAAGAATGGGCAACGCAGGCCACCAGAACTCCCAATTGGTAATCTGGTCATAGTCCCAGCCTCGAATAAACTCAATTTGTTCGCCGTTTCGTTTGGCAACGATGAGTTTCTGCGGGCCGAAGACGAAGCGCACACGTGTGGATTGAACAGTGAGCAGCAAGCCGATGAGCAGCACTGGAAAGCCGGGGACGAGCCAGACGTCGCCGAGATAGAAACATAGCCCACCGGTGAACATGAAAGCGCCGGCTAGATTGAAGGACGGCGAAATGACTACCGCTCCCGCTTCAGGATCTAGCGCTCCTGGTTCGGGGATTCGCGTCGAGTCGGGCGGCAGCTGTTCTGTCATTTGCGCGCGTGGTTGTTGACGACATGGATGCAGACGAAGGCGCGGTCGGGAGGTCGCGGACGCTTGAACGCGACTGGTGAGTAGTGGCGGCGTTGCTACGAAGGCTGAGTTCATCGTTGTGGATGTGGGTGGCGACTCGGGCAAGACGTTGGACGTGTGCGGGTTGGTGATCTCTGCATGATCTGGTCCATAGGAAAATATTTGAAAATGTTTGGAATTGTACGTTGCGAAGGTACAGACAGGTTGGCATCGAATACGGACATTATCGGCGCTTTTTACGGTTAGATATGGGACAGAAAAAATCTGGCAACAGCCATTTTTGGCCGGTGAGTGGTACGCGGAATAGCTTTCCAACAACAGGCTGTTCGCGACTCGTTGGCAGCTGATTGCTGGAAGTGTGCAGTCCGCATACACAACCAGTCAACAGCACGTCGTTGTGCGCGTGTGTCGACAAAAGTCCTCCCCAGTCGCGTCGGGCCATAAGCACATCTACCGACCAGCGTAACATGAACGCATTGGCAGACGACAAACAGAGCCAATGCGCACGAATGATTCGACCCGATAGCTATTGTTCAACCGTTGCAATCCGCTGCCAATCCGACCATTCTAGTGTTCAACCGTCGTGCGAATGACGCCGCGCGTCTCATGTCCTCCGCAGCCATGTCTCAATCCCACTCAGCGACATACGGCGCCACCGACGACGCCCGCCAGCAACTCGTCGTCAATGTCGCCGTTGCAGACAATGCCCGCTCGCCGCCGCCTCTTGTCGCCGATGACGACTTGGGCTCCTTGCGACAGCGCATGGAGATTATGCTTGCGTTTGCTATTCTTCGACGCAAGTATCTCACACACATGATGTTCTATGGCTACTTTGTGGCAATGACAGCTCAGACGCCCTTTTTCGTGTACTTATTTCAAACGTGCACTCCTTTCGTTGCGTTTTTCTTGAACAACGCTGGTAGACTGCACACTATTATTCAATCCTCCAATCTTCTTGTGTTCTTCGCTCTGCTCATTTCCGGCTTCAATCTCGAATTGCTCTTCTCCTTTATGCGAATAGGTTCGCTGTTTGGCAATTTTTGTATTGCAGTGTGCTGCGGGTTACTTTTTGCATTGGAATCTGTCGACCAAGTAGCAGTGCACTACAAACTCGGATGGATTGACGAATCGAGTGTTTTTCATCCTTACAACTCGCCTTATGCGCCCAAACATACACCCTACCAGGACGGTTTATCTCCAGACTCGGCTATCTTCATATGCGTATTCTTTGTTTCCATCATTTCAATGTTCATGGTTATAGTGAATCTGTTTCATTTTCTATATTACCAAAACGTTTATACTAAACTTCAAGCTGGCAACATGAATTCACTCCAAGACGAAGATGGGGATGTGCATGTGTAAAATATGATGACTACTGATTGCAGAAGAACAAGTTGTGAAGGGCAAAATCACGTACAATTGTTCTGTGCAGCATCGTACGTACCACCGTTGGCAAATGTGTGTCGGCCGCTCCACCGTCACCGTCTTGCTTGTCAGGCGTGCCGCACTTTTGCTGACTACGGATGCCGAACGTAAGGTAGCATGTGCGGTAACTTGACATTGCATCGCAGCGCCCAATCTCTGCGTGTGTATAATCTGCTAATAAGCAGAGCTTTTTATCTGGAAATCGCAGGTTGTGAGGTGAAAAGATTCCAGCGTTTGAACTAACAAGAGTAGATAGGTAAATATTGTTCATGCAAGTAATGTTGTGTCATTGGAAGAAAGCGTTGATGATATTTTCTGATGAGGTGATGTACCGTGTCTCGCACACAATGAAATCAACAATTGATGGTGCATCGTTATTTGTAAGCACTTACCGACGTCGCTTCTTATCAAATCGGTATGACATACATCGTCAGCACCACCTCTGTGGAATTCCTCCAATGCAAACGTGAATCACAACCTCCCTAAGGTTGATATGATACACCTGCGTTTAGATCCTCCTTGCAGTGTACATGATCCACGACTACCAATCCTCAGTGGAACGATTCAAGCTAACATCATATTCCAGGTGACCAGGTGAGTGGAATGTGCAAGCACGTGAACAAGCAAGACAAGTGTCGTAATGCCGTTACCAAAAGTTCACAGCGTCGTGTGGCGAGGGTTTGACTCGTATTTCATACGCGTGTAAAAGTAGAAACAAGACGCGCACGGACATTAGTGGACGAGACACAATGTGCATCTACAGCCATTGTATCCCACGGCTGACGGCAAAGATGCGACGGCGACCGGCAGATTCTGAATTGATGATCGCCGTTGATTCAACGTCGTGATGGATGCACGCTACATTCCATTATCAACTGCCGGGACAGCGCTAATATGTCACGCGAGAGCACTTTGCCGACGTTGGTCATACTATCGTTGCAATTATTAGACATATCTTCTAGCAACTCACGGTTCTGCCAACCAAATCATGCCAAGTGATCCCCTCACATCCGCCAATCAGCATCGAATCTTTGTCCAGATGATTCAAAAATCACTTGCAACTCTCGGATGCATCGGCATTGATCGTCCCAATATCATCTTCTACACGATTGCACAATGACAGACTCCTACGATGATCTCCTGAAGACCAATGCACTCCGTCTTGCTAGCCGTGGACGTGGAATCATCGCTGCTGACGAAAGTGTCGGAACAATCGGAAAGCGTTTCGCGGCAATCGGCCTTGAAAACACGGAAGAAAACAGACGCTCTTTTCGGGAGATTCTCATCTGTGCCGAAGGCACTGAAAACGCTCTCTCTGGGATCATTCTCTTCCATGAAACACTGTACCAATCTGACAGCAATGGGAAGCGCTTCCTGGAGATATTGGCAGATAAACAAATTCTAGCAGGTATTAAAGTTGACACAGGTTTGAAACCAGTAGTGGATTCTCCCGGTGAAACGTACACATCTGGTCTTGATGGACTCCTCGGGAGGTGCCAGCAATACTTCAAGGATGGTGCACGATTTGCAAAGTGGCGATCTGCATTGAAAATAGATGTAGACAACAATCTACCGTCACAAGCCGTTGTAGAAGAGAACGCCGACACGTTGGCCAAGTACGCTAAAATCGCTCAAACTGCTGGCTTGGTGCCAATTGTAGAACCGGAAATATTGATGGACGGACAACATTCCCAGGCAGTGTCTGCAGATGTAGCCAAACGTGTCATAACCGCGTGCTATGAAGCGCTCGACAAAGAGGGCGTTTTATTGGAAGGCACATTGCTGAAGCCATTGATGATCATGTCTGGTGCAAGCAGTCCAGATCGTCATACCACGTCGGCCGAACAGATTGCACGCGTCACGTTGGATGTAATGAAAGAATGTGTACCCGAACAAGTGCCGGGTATTATGTTTTTATCGGGTGGAATGAGCGAAGCTCAAGCAACGGAAAATCTAAATGCACTAAACATATTGGCGGATAGCGAGGGCGGTGTGCCCTGGAGTCTCTCCTTTTCATACGGAAGAGCCTTACAAACGTCACCAATGAACCTGTGGGCTGGCAACAAGGACAACGTAGCGGCCGCAATGCAGTCTGCGACTCAGCTTGCAGCCGCAAATGGCCGTGCGCAGCTCGGGCAGTTCTCGGGCGTCCATCCGTCGACCAGCACGAGGAAGACGTTAGATGAAGGCTTTCGTGGCTGGCGAAGCGGCGAAGATCCCAAGGGAGTATAGTAATTTATTCGTTGCGACAGCGCGTTAGCGGTTTGAGCAAAATTTTTTGTAGACGCTCTTTCCAGCGGCGTTCACTGATTGGAGCGACGTCCGCATAGGGAAGCTGGTTGGTCTGTAAAGCTCTGAGAAAGTCTTCGTAGTATAGACAGACAGTGTCCCAATCCAAGAGCTCCAGGTCATTGTGGCCGGCCTTTGGATGCCAGTATGGGGCAAAGCTCTTTGCAGGTGCTGCTTTAAAGAGCGCTTGAGCGTGTTTGAAGGGTGTAACCTGATCTTGCATGCCATGGACGCAAAGCACGGGGCATCTGATGTGCTTCATTTTGTCGATATTGACCTTTGCGAGATGTGCACGATAAAGTTTGGTTGAACGGTTAGCAGAGCGGTCGGTTTAGTGGGACAAGTGCTGCGGAACGAACGACATACAAACATATCACCCGGAATTGTGATGCGTAACCATGGGAGCGGTACCCGTAGAATGCTAGTTAGCGCGGAAATAAGCACTAAACCGCCGACGTTGTGTCGGGCGGCGAGGTGGCAGCTAGGGCCGGAACCGAGACTTCTGCCGAACACAATGATGTTGCGCGGATGAATGTGCTGGTTTGTTAGATACTGGTAGGCGGCTTCGATATCTGCGTACAGATTGTCTTCGGACGGTTTGACTGCCACGGAAGGTTTATTTGGTTTGATGTACTCGGAATGGGAGTATCCGGAGTATTCGTAGACGAATACGTTTACGTTGAGTCTGGAACGAAGCATTTCGGCGTACTGCAATGAGTGGCCCAAATCTTCGGCGTTGCCGTGAGAAAAGAGAATCTGACATGAGGGGACGAGACGGAAGCGGGGGTGTCAACGGAGGGAGTGGGATCGAGAGAGGTGGCGGTGTGTGTGTGTGGAGAAACGAACCGTCTGTGAAGCATCCTTTCTCTTCAAAAAGGCGGCAGGAATACGAACACCTCTAGAAGTGTGCAGCCAGATGGCGGGGGTCCAGGTAAGCGGGGGATTCGCAAGAGACAATCGTTCATTTTCCACAAATCCGAGGGTGGTACGGTCTGGACCCAGGTTGTACGAGACGTTTTGCTGTGCGGCGAACACAAGCTTTGAAATAGAGGCGCACATAGAGAAGGAGGTGTGCATCAGCATGCGACGAGCTCAGGGGGGCATGGCTGAGCGCGTTGGGGCGTAAAGACTGGAATAGATTGCGCGGAATGGATGCATGGATTGAAAATTTTTCAAGCGATGCGAAGCGACTGACAGGAAAATGTCAAGTGCGAGTGTGGTGAATTTGAGTCGGACGATTTGCAGCAACAGTTGACTGGAACGGACGCGCCCGGAACGGTTGGGCGACGCAAAGTTGGCGGCTGGAAGCGCGAAAATCAAGGAGGCACTTGAGATGCAAGCAAGCGAGGGAGCGCACGAGATGGAGAACGCGTCGATTGGCACGCGACACATGTCTGTTATTGCACACTACTGCTGCTGTATGCAGCCAACTGCTGCAATTCAATTGTTGTTTGCCGTGCATCGCATCGCATCGCATCGTGTCGTTTCGCATCGCGTCGCGTCGCGTCGCGCGTTGCGTCGCGCCGCATGTAACTTACATTGTAAGCTGCGTATCATAACGTGCGTCAAACACAGCCAACCGACACGCGCTACACTTGCTTCGATATTGCGTCGTGTCGCGTCGCGTCATTCCCGATCGATCGATCGCGCATTCGCCCCTACATCTCCTCTTCACATGGCTTTCATTAGCGCCCTGCCGTTGGCTACATCGCGCCCGCGTGCCGCCATTGCAAAATCATCACGCGCGCATGTTGGTCCCCTCGCTCCTCGGATGCACCGCGTGCGCGGCACACCGCATATGACGACCGCCACTACGTCAGTCCAAAGCGTGGTGGAGGCCGCTAAAGATCTCGGTACCATTCGTTTCATTTGCATATCCAACGGCGCCGTTTTGGAGACCATCGGTCGTTTCGACTACAATATTAGCACCTTTTCAGTTCCTACAAAGGGCGATTATCTCACCATTGCAAGCGCCGATAAAACGTTTGAATGCCATATCAACACGAGCAAGGTGAAACGCGTCACGCTGTCGACGGAAAAGGCAAAGATGGGCGGCCATGATCTCCACGTCATGCGTTTTAAAGACGAGAATGACGCGCTCATGCTCAGTTGCCTGCTAATGTGGGATCCGTCTATCGGCCCCGGAAATTATCTGCATGGCGCCGTCGAGCAGTTTGATAAACTCAAACAGACGTTTGGTAGCGACTTTGTAGTTTCGTAAACCATCGATAAACAGCAACAATAGTTTGTTTTGAATCAAAAAACTTGGACTGTACGCATCTCACCGTCGTATATACTTGATAGTACAACTTGGTCAGCTGTCCAGTATTGTCATCGAGTACGACCTTTTTTTCACATCAATTCGCCGTCTGGCCCTCGTACTCGTCTACAAGTAGCACTCAACCATCATGACGTAACCCTCAAGCGAAAAACGCAACCAACTGTCTCTGCGCAGGGCATCAAAATGTCTCGCCGACGACCTCGTTTCGCTTCATCCACGCACGCTACTTTGCTCCGCCGCATTCGCTCAGCGCTCTCCGCCATGTCCGTCCATCTCGTCTCGCCACAGTCGTCTGCAACGAGCACAGCACCGCCCGAAAATGGCCAATCGACAAACACCGCTCACATTGCAAGACTGCGAGAAAGTGTACGATTTACCCGTCGCAGAGGCAGCAACCGCACTCGGTGTGTCGCGTCCAACCATCGCCAAAGTACTACGACGGCACGGAATCGCTCGTTGGCCGTATCGAAAGCGGCGCGCCCAACAGCGACTCGCCGCCTGGAACACCCTACATCGCAGCAGCCACACGCGCATTCCGCGTCGTAAGAAGCAAGCGTCTGGAGCTATGCACGCGTCGTCGGACGACGTCCCGACGCACGATCCGACTTCAGATGCGGCTACGACCGCAACGACGCTCGTGCCGTTTCTTCACCAAGATCTTTCAGACGCGGCTGGCGTGCGCTATTGGGGGTGCGACGAACAGCTGGGGGGCATTTCATTCGACCGATTCATGACGCGCGATGATGCGGCCACTGGACATGCTGCGGTGAACGAGGACGACTCGCAGGCCTCGCTTACGGTCGAGAGCCCCGGACGCGCGACGGCGGCTACTGCGGCGGAGGATGATGGTGAATCGCTGTGTTCGAGAGAGGTGGACAAAGGAGGGATGGGTAATTGGTCGAGAGGGCTGTTTGGTGAGGGTGATGGAGGGGAGAATTGGAGATTTGAGTTTTGTTTGCGCAAAGAGGACAGCGCGGCGTCTGTTGAGGATTGTGAGGATGAGCTGCTGTTGGGATCATCGCTGAGCTTTAATGATGGGGAATTTTGTTGAATGCAAGGTGCATCCAATGAAAGTTTGCAAGTCAAGTATGCTTTCCTTTGATGTCGGTGGGTTGCGCGAGCGTTACAATGCATCCAATGCGGCTGTTGGTTGTTGCGAGGGTTTTGAAGCAAGATGGATGTGACATGCTGTAAGGACGGAGGTCGCGCTGTACGGCATCGGTTTGGATTTGTTGCGAGAAAATAAAGGCGTGTGATTTGCGCTTCCGTGACGTGGAACACCATCGACCTGACATCATCTTCCAATGTCAGTCCGATAGTTTGCACGAGTTGCGACAGCCCACGGCGCGCCCGCCATTCCAACAGCAGCAGACCGCACCACACCGCACCACACCGCACCGGACCACCACAAATATTACCGCCCATTTAGGTCTGTCGGTTTCCATTCCAAATTGCCCATTTCGTCATAGTGCCGCGAATCAACATTTGCCATTGCCTCGTCTCTGCGCCAATCCGCATGCACCCAGTGTTCTCTCGCACGCAAACCGTCATCACCCCCCATAAATTTACTCGCAATTCATCTCGAGTTCGCCAACACCGCTCACCATCCAACACACACACACGACGTGCTCGGCAACCCAACACAACCTGCTCGTTTCTTCTGCCCTGTCTAGCCCAACCCACTCTTGTTTCGCTCCAAACCCACCCCATCCCATCCCATCCCGTCCCATCCCGTCCCGCCCCCACTCCCACCAACCGCTGTCGTCCGCCCTCATGGCGCCGCCAAATCCCGCCGAAATCGACCCCGCTTCCCCGCCCCTCAACAGTCGCCCCCGCGTCAAGAAGAAGGTGCGCATGGAAGTGCTCCCCGATGAACAGCCCATAACCGCCGTCGATACCTTTCATGTTAACATTTCCAATATCCGCGCTTCCCTTCGCGTCGCAGAAGCTCGCCCCGTCTTCCTCTCCTTCGAGTTTGGCAAGAGTTGGTACGCAGAAACAGACGTCTATGCCGCCGATGTCGAACCCGTCTGGCGAATAGACACCTCCACTATCCGTACCCGCAACTCCCCTAAACCTTCCCATTCCAGCAGCGATCTCTCCATCGAACGCGACGACTCCATCCGCTCCCAGGATGCCGCTTCCGTCTCGACCGTTCAGCCCTCCGCCGCCTTTGTCTACGAAACAGAGTTTGGATACAAACTCCATAAACAACACCTCACCGTTACACTCTCTGAACGCAGCCCCTACGGTGATGTGGAGTGGGGCTCTGCCGATCTTCCCCTCGATTCAATCGCCCGTGGTTGTCAAGCACTCGATCTTTCTATTATGACAAAGGATCGCCAGACATGGTACGGCAATGTCATGTGCAATATCACAATGCTCAACGTGCAAACCGTCTGTGCACATCTTACAGATATGAAGCTCTCCGATTATCCAGAGGCGTACAAGTTTGATGTCAAGCTTATCTACTTGGAATTTGGTCTACACGGCTTTGAGGACGGCTATTATACTTGCACCGAGAAACGTTCGGAGACCGAGCCTCGCTTCTCCGCTCAGCCTGCACTCCAACGCGACGTCACCCTGCAGGATATGCTCAGTTCCTCTGCGTCCGGTTCAACTTCCCTCAAGATCTTCTTCTCCGTTCATCGTCAAGTCGCGCGCAATCGAACCGAGGAGATTGGTGTTGGTGCTCTTCCAGTTCGTATGCTCTTTTCAAAGGTATCCGACGGATGGATGGACGTTCCCACCAAATTCAAAGTGCCCTTAGCCAATTACAAAGGCGTCATCAGAGGAAAAGTGCTGCTTCGCAATATTCCGCAATTTTCACAACTGCCAGGTGCCGACCTTGTCAACGTAAACGGCGTGATTTACCCGTTAGACGTCGATCTCGACTCGAGAAAATTGCAACCCTGGGTGAAACTGCCGCGCTCGCCCGAAGCTCGCATGCCCTCTGCAGCCGTTCCAACTGAGCTCTCGATCCAATCTGCTGGCGTCAGCGCCGACTTTGTCACAGAAGTGGTATCAGAAGCTGCGCCCACGCGTGATTCAACAAGTAACGTAGAGCAGACGTCAATCCAGGCGAGAGTACAAGAGTTTGAGGCAAGAAATTACGGAAAGAGCAACTGGAATAATGGCCGGTATAATTCCTCTGTAACCGAATCGGCTTCGGACGGTGGCTCAGATTCGTCGGGTACGTCGCCTCAAGTTTCGCACGAGCACAGCGCACATATTGCGTCGATACAGGACAGTGGGTATCAGACTCAAAGAGTTCATTATGCGCAATCTGCGAATGCATTGAATGAGAGATCGTATGGTGTGCAGTTGGATCTGCCGCCAGACGCGAGCAGCGGTGGTGTGAGGTATGAAGAGTTGGTAGAAGTGAGAACACCAGAAGGTGGCAAGGACAGTCCGTGGCCAGAATTTGAACATTTGAAGGTCGGTGATTCTGAACGGGCGCAAGAAGGGAGCTCTGGACATTTACGATCGTCTCGATCGAAGAGCGGGAAGAGCGTGGGTAGCATTGGTACAGGGGATGGGGGAGTGGAAATTGGATCGGTAGTGTTTTCGGCATATTCGGACGACGGGTACGTCACAGGAAGTCGAACTACAACGGAGGATGCATTGACAGCATCTCAGCGGTTGATTGAACCGCCGCCAGAGGATGCGTATGAAGAGGATGGCGATGATGACGCATGGGTAGCTATTGAGGATCCGAGCAGTTCCAGATACTACTTTGCTCATCGGTACACACAAGAAAGCCTGTGGTTACCGCCAGATTGGGAACGCATGGAGGACGAGGATGGACGCCAGTACTTTGTCGATCACGGGCGTCAAACTACGCAGAGGGCATTCCCAGCGGAAGAAGCGCGTGCCTATCGTGCGAGCGTTTATGCCGGATAGTAGAGTTGGAGTTTGGGTGTATCGTATTTGTAACAGTGATGGCGTAGCGTATGTAGTTGGTCGAGTGACGACTCTTGTAAAGATATGCATTGCGTTTCTTTTCGTGCCATGCAAGTATCAAACAGTTTGATCGGTCGAGTAGCCGCAGCTACCGACGGGTAGGACCAATTGGACCAATGAGTGCATCGCGGGCGCGTGCCGCTAATTTAAAAGCAAATTAGGATTGAGCTCTCAGCGCATGACGCTCTACGCCTTCTGGAACCAACTGAAAGCACATCATTCGTTGTGCAGCGCTGCCGCCCACTCGGCATCACTACACTACACTTGAGCCGCTGCAACACATCGCACCGCTCAGCAACCTCTGCCGACATCCTCAACTCAGCTCAGCGTCACCGCGCTTTTATCACACCACCACCATATATGCGAAATTTCTTTCGCTCCCTCCGTCGCCTCCGTCAACCTTCTTCTACAACAAATGCCTCATCCCGTCAGCACAACATGAACGACCAAATTTCCGTCACAGTTCGCGTTCCCTTTTCAGGCGATCACTCCATCAGCTGTACGCCCTCCATAACCGTCAAGCATCTCTGTGAAAAGGTGCTCGAAACCTGTCCACCAGACCTCTTCCACGGCGTTCCGCAATGCATTGTCCATCAAGGTCGAATCCTCCCCGACGAATCCACACTAACCGAAGCCTCTATAACCAACGGCGCCGTACTCCATCTCATGCGCAAACCAATTTCCCCCGACCGAAATCCCCAGCCCGCCAATCCCTCCGAAAACGCCCACCACCACCACGAAAACCACGACAGGGATCACCACCACCATCACCATCATCACCATGCCAACGTCGTCTTCGGCCATATAGCCTACGACGGCCGCATGCAACTCGCAGACGTACAGAGCGTCCTCGCCTCCGTGCTTCAGGCGCTCGGATTCTCGCGCCGCGCCGTCCAAGCAGGCTCTTCGTCCGGCGCTGCTGTGGCCCTCTCCAATCAATCCACTGTCGAGCGTTCTGGCGCCTCGCTCGCCATGGTGAACGTTGCCTGGTCTGATGCCCGTTCAGCTATTCGGTCTTTGCGGCGCGATCAGTCTGCTGCTCCTATCCCGGAATTGTCTGCCTCTAACCCAGCCACGGCCTTGGTTGCTGGTGATTCCAATCACAGAATTGTGCGAAGAGCGTCTGGAATCGCTGCAGACACACTGTTTCCATCTCTGGCTGCTATGTTACGTCAGTTGGCCAATCAGATTGAGCACGCTTCCCCTTCTCAAATTTCTCCAGATGAGCGTAGAGAGCAGGACGAACGCCTGCTTGAGTCGATGGGAAGCGTTTCAACAGCCCTAACTTCTGCCACTGCCCTCATTTCTACATTGATGCCAGATTCAGAACCAGAACCGCGTGACTTTGAGATTTTGCGTCGATTCAATAGCGATGATCCACCGCCTCCGCTTCCCGATCTTTCATTCATGTCACAGCCTGCGCAGAGTTCCGACGCCCAGGCCCCTGATTCGGACAATACTGGCTCTGAAGATGCGCCGCCTGCGGAGACCACCTCGCGTGGCGATACATCTACTGGGAATACAGATGGTGCAGACGCTAATACAACACGCGAAGAGCAAAGCCCTGCGGTTAATGTGGACAACTCAAGTGGTGACATGGTTACAGAAAATGTTACTGTCTCTGTGCACCTGCAACCGGACGTGGATGGGGTTGCGAGCACTGTCCAAGACTCTTTTGTTGAGAGACAACAACGTGAGCAATCTGGACTGGCGCATTCAGCACGTCCGGAGGCAAATGTGGCGCGACCTATTGGCGAAACTGGTAATGCTTCTAGTGCGAGACGTGCGAGGCGTACTGCGAACCAATCTAGTTGGGAACAAGAGTCCAATGCTGATTTCGTAATTAGGCTCGTGGCGTTCTATTTCAACTCGCTAATTGATGTTGATACACCAGAGGATGTTTTCCCACAAACTGAAGGTGAAACGGCTGCATCTGTCCTCCAAAGTGTGTATGCCAGTCATCGGATGCCGGAGCCAGAAAACGTTTGTCTACAGGCGTTGCTGGAGCTGATGAATTGTCTAACTCCTGCGCAGTTTCATGCTGTTTGTCGTGGGGACTTCCGCCCTCTGAGTGCTGTACAAGACTTTATGTGGGAATATATCCGTGATCAGTGTGTACACAGTCTACCGAGTGATCAGGCCACAGACGATGTTGATGTGTACAAACTGTTTGTAGAGTTGGTGTGCGAATCGCTGCATGAGTTTATCCATGTAGTGGAGACGGCAGATTGTGATATAGCGGCTGAGCAGCTTGGATATGAAGTGGGCCGCAATTTCGATTTCTGTTCGCACGTGATGCATGCAGTGGAGCATAAGGCGTACGACTTTATCCATATCTTTGAGAAGAACGGTGGGGGAAGTCGGGATGACTTTGCACAGAGGCTTCGTAGCTGGTTGATTGAAGCGTTTGGAGACGTGGCGACAATCATGATGTCATGTCTGGAGCTCGGCTGGAATGACTTTATGAACGTGTTGCGTAAGGCAATCCATGAAGTAGGTGTAAGTATTGTTGGAAGCCAATATTCTGTGATCTTCCCGTTTATTGGAAATTTATTCACAACTCGTGCTACCAATTGTCATCATTTAACCGTTGCCAACACAACGGCAAACCGGCAATCTGATTCACAAGATCGTGATCCCGACAACAACAGTCGTCAAGATAGAGCAGCTGATCCATCATTCAACGGTGCGTCCGCTCGACAAAATTACCGTGCAGCGCACAGCCCATCATCAGCCCCTCCTCCTGCAGACTCCAACCGTGATTCCTCTCAAGCAGCTGCCGAAAACGCCGCCAGTGATTCCATGAATTTGCAGTCTAACCAAGCTGCCAGCGCCGCTGCTGACGATCCCAATCAGCCTTTGAATAGTATGGATCCAGATCTGGATGATGATGATATGGACGAATTAGCGGCTGAATTGGGTAGTGAATACGGGTCAGAACCAGACGATGAGCCTGAAGCGCCTAGGCAGGAGGACAGTAGTGATTTCGAGCAAATGGTGCGCGAATTGCAAAGTGAAGTCCCACCAACGTCAGGACGTACCCCTGGCGCCTTCGCAGCCAATCAGTCGGCTCCCAACGTAAGAAGACCGATGGGCTTTGCTTCCGCTCTTTCCCAATCGGCCAATGGAATCGGTGGTATTTCTTCCAGGCTGGGTGCCGCTTCGACAATGTTTCCAAATATGTCCTCGTTCTCCTCGCAAGCCTCCGCCCCACTAAGCGGAGGTCTTCCGCGCACTGGGGCCAGGTCCAGCGATGAATTCGATGCTGTATTTGGCATGCGTCAAGGTGCAAAGTGGCGCAGAGTAGTGCAAGAGGATGAGAGGAGAATGCAATCGTCTCGCAGAGCTCCATTAAGTCGTGGGTATCGAGGTGAGCAAAAGCAAGTGCCCGTGCTTGATGTGGAGAGTGCGAGGAAGCATGCTGTGGAAGCAGTGCGGGAAGTGTCGAGAGAGGCCCGCCTTTCAGAATCTCAGCAGCAAGCGCTGGAGAATACGGCGCGCGAAAATGCGGTGTTGTATCTGAGGGAATTTGAGAGTGCTTTAGAAGGGCGACTGGCAACGGATCCAGATTTCAACCGCCAGGCCTTTCCCGATGCTGCCGCCCGGTTTTCTAGAACGTTCTAGTTTGTAATTAGAGTCGATTATAGACAGGGGTTAAATTTGTACATGACTCTACTAACTAAGCTACAATACCGATTGACGAGAAAAGAATTCAACCAACTTGGGAACATACATTGACACGAACGATTCTGTGAAATATCCGTGCTGCTGGTTGTGCGCCTTGACTAGATTATGCGCCAGTTCATGAGCCATTGTTGCAAACCAATACGAGTAGCACTCCATGGAGGGCGGTGCTCCAGATTGGTCGTGCAACGACACGAAGAAGCGCAGATTGAAGTGAAGAGACTTGTTCGCGTTGAACGCAATTGTGCGCCCATGCGGCTCATGGAAAATAGCCACAGTAGCCAGACGCAACGAATATACTTCACACAGGTTGACAAGTACAACGGAAAACCGCTCCACTAGCTCCCAGTTATTCTCCACAAATTCTGCCGACGCCTCATGTTTCCGACTGGTAAATACATGCAGCCCAGTCGACGTCTTGCCCGTCAGTGACGGCCCGAGCGCCGGCTTCAGATCCTTTCCAGCGATCACTTCACAATTACTCGAATTCTTTTGCACATCTTCTGGTAACGATACAATGCTATGCTCAGATGTTGAAATACCGTGTGGTGACACCCTGCGACTCGACTTGATAGAGTCTTGCAGGAAATTCCGGAGGCCTCTCAGATTTCTTACATCATCCATCGGCGTGTCCTGTGCCGTGCTTTCACCTGTTGGTATGCTCACTGGCGGCTGCGGCACATGAGCTGCAGATTTGATTCCTGATGAAGAGCCTTCTGTTGACGAGGATCCTCGCAAGCCGCGAAATGCGCGGCTGAATAAATGACCGCCAATGCCCCCCTTCTTAGACGGTTGAGCGCGATGGCTTTCTTCCGCTTTGCGCTTTTCTGGTCCGGGAACCGCAGGCTGCTTTTTCGGATAGTTACCATCCGCAAGAGTATCTGCTGCTTGGCGAAGGCTGTCTAGTGTAGGATTTGGGCCGAGAAGATGGCGAATATGATCAGGGCTACATTGAGGATACATCTGCTTCAAAATATTCTCAAACCCTGCCGCTTCCGCATCTGCACTGGGAGGTTTTGGTGCTGATGCCTTCGACTTGGAATTGTTTTCAGGAGCAGACACATTCTGTGGAGATGGTGTTGGACTATTTGTTTCTAGAGGTTTTGCATCCGTAGTCGACGGTGATGTCTGTTGACTTTTCACATCGTTGCTCCGAAGGACGCGATCGACCGTAAATCCTTGTGCACGCAGTTGACCCAGAGAGGCACTTAACAACGAGCCGAGGTAAAATGAATCCTCCAGTTTGCACCGTCTCAATATTATGTCGCCAACTGCATTACCAAGATCAAAAAACTCCACATTTTGAGTTATGTACAAAGTACTCTTACCTCGGCTATTTCGCTCGGAGCAACATGTGATCTCTTGTGTCTTCGTTATCCCTTGGAAAGTATAAAGGGCATTCACTCTGGTTACCTCAAAGAAGCTGAGACGATCTGCTGATAGAAGGTCTGCTGCATTACTGACAGGCTTGGACGTCAAATTCGAAGAAACAAGTAAGGCTTTTCTCTCCTGGATTCTGTCTGCAAATTCCCTTGTAAGTTGGGTCGCAGTTAGTTTCGGGCCCACGTATTTGAACCTCTTCTCAACACTTTTGGAAATATATGTCGACCCAAGGCTCTCGTAGAACGCTTCGAGGTCCGACTCGGCAGGAGCTCGAAGTACATTAAACAGTCTGGCGTAGAATGCATTATCGACGATGAAAATTTCAGAAGGCTTCGCAAGAACATACTTTTTCCTTTCTGATTCCGTTTCATCCTCAGATTTTTGTCCATTTACGCTGTTGGTAATGAATTGATACGCAATAAGGAATGGTGTGTTCCGAATCTGTTGGGATACTTTGACATATGGTGGTTGAGCAGCCACTCTTCGGAGCAATGCACAGTACCTTGATTCACTCCCAAGTTTGTCTAGCACACTTTTTGGTGAAGAAAGGAGCAGTCGGAACAATTCTGCTGTGGACGGTTCGTTGTTCACACCAACCTTAGCAAGGAACAAGTTAAACTCGACCAGACTAAACAGTTTTGCGATAAGATCGGATACGTCACCTTCACTCTTGAAGCACACTTGACTTGGGCGCAGCCACGAAATTGTAGAACCCTCCAAATATGGAATAAACGGAACCTTTTGTAGCGTGGTAACTGTTTTCTTGTCTAGTTCATTCGCTCTGGTTGAGAGATAGTTGAATACTTTTCCGAATCCATCAACCACTAGTCCATTGAAAGCTGCTTCGTCATTGCCACTCCACATTTTGGATGACAGCATTTCCTTGGTTTCGGAGGTGATCTCCAATAATTGGCGAACAAGAACATCTGGAGTTGGTTCCTTCGGACAGTGAAATTTCTCTCCATACAGTCGACTACCTCTGCCACTTCCAATAGGCTCAAGTACGGGAAAACCCATGCATGCACAACCACTGTCATAGAATGAGTCCTTTGGAGCCTGCAGCTTGGTGTACGGCTCAACATTGCCGAGTGCATCATGGACTTTTGTCAGCAAAAATCTATGATCTTGAACTGCAGCGTAGTCCTTCTCATATGCTCCTCCCAATTCGAGTCGCTGACCAATGAAGTCCAACACATGTGCTCGCACGGATGGTTGAATTGTATCTGAAGACAAAAACTGTACCATGTCCTTAAGCGGTGGCTCAACGCAACAACCGAGCTGCTTCAGAAAATGAACTTCTGCAGAGCCATCAACCAATGGGTCAGACGACGGCCATTGCAGAATCTTCACAAATGGCAGTCCAGCAATATCCTTGTTTGGAAGATATAGTTCGAATGGCGCGTATGTTCGTGACTTATCTGTGACCTCAGGGAGATATTGAGTTGTTCGCAACTTGACGAAATCATCTTTCGTTAGACTAGCAGCGCGAAGATAGTCAATGAGAGGTTTGGGGTTACGATTCCACTTCAAATTGTCGAGTTGGGTGAAAAGAATATCCATGGCAATTGTCTTTCTGACTCCGACAGCAAGAAGGAATTCATCCGATATACCAGCGCTGGTAAGATACGGCGAGGCTTTCTTCAATGTGTTCAAGCCGTCGAAGATTTCCAAGTGTGCTGATGACAGATACAACTCTGGGGGAAATTCAGTTGCAAACGTTGATGGCACTTTGCTATCGAAAGGAATGCATCGGACGGCTGAGAATACGTGAAACAACCATGTCCGCAATGAAGACTTACTTTCCGTAGTGCTCCGGGAGAGCTCGTTACTTAAATTTTTGAGAACTAGAATCCTCAACTTTTCATCTTCCGGCCTCCCATTAACCATGCATGGATGTTGCGAAATGAACTGTGCCCAAACTCGAAAGGGTAATGGAGTAAACCATGTATCCAGAGAACGATCCTCAAGTATTCGAGTATTGAGTTTGTCACGAAGTGACTTTCGGAGCACAGATGATGGCATTGGGATGTTTCCCTCATATGATGTTCGATGCAAGCCATACTCGATCGTCCTGAGATATATGATTGATCTATTCGCATTACTAGCGGCGTTTTCACTGCCGTTTTCAATGTAGAATGAAATACTATCCTTGAGAGATTTGCTATGCGTCATCTCGTCTGGTCTCACTCTGCAGTACTTGCTCCACCACCTCATGAGTCTCACCAAGTCGCTTTCCTCGATTGGGGCATGTCGCAGGTGATCAATAAGATTAGGAAGAGCAAGCTCTCTGCAGCCAGCAACATTTTTTAGATAACTCTCAGCATTCTTTAGCACGACACTTCGAATGACGTTGTTCGTTACGAACCCTTCGAATCCACGATATGGTAAATAGCTTTCAGCTCCGCGAACCACTCCAGATTTTGTCAGCACAGGTGGAGCTAGACGTCGCAAACAGTTTTCAAATCCTTCAGCAATAACACTTCCAACCAATGCCTCTGGAGTTGATTGGCTGGGTGAGAATGATCGCATGAGCACAATTGCCTGTCTCTCAGCTGCCGATAGCGGCCTGGTATCTCTAGGGTTCAGCAAGTCGCCGTAATCATCCACACCAGCATCAGCTGAAGTAATCACTTCCGCAATTTTCTTAACACCACTAGACATAAACCGGGCGAAACTGAAAAGTCGATTGGCTGCTGACATCTCCTGCTCAGGTTCAGGTACTGTTGGCGGTTGAACTGTAGAATCTGTAGTTTCTTCGTTTGCCGCCTCGTTTGCTTCGCTATTCTTTTGGTTTTCTTCATACTTCAACCTATCTTCCTCCTCACCAGCCCATGTCACGCCGATCAAATTCATAGAATGTTCCAGAGTTAAACGCATTAAAATCCCAGCAACAAACAGGAGCTCTGTGTTGTACACACGCAAAACGCGATCCTGGAAATCGATCGCTTCTCGCTCAACAGTTGGGATGAGAGGAGCGGCAAGATGGGCACCAAGACCTGTAGTCTGACTAGTCTGAAAACCGATGAAAACTCGTCCAGCTCCCATACTCGGTGAAAACGAGCGCACAATTCTACTTGCCTTTCCCCTCCTCGTTTTGCGCTCGTTAGTTTTATCGTCTGCGTCAATGAAAATTTGAATGTTGACCTCTCGCGGAGTCTTCTTCTTGGTTACACGGCGCATTCTCCTCTCCATGTCGGATGGAACGGCGACGCTTGCTTTTGCAGAGACATATCGCGCCTGAATATGTGCTTGCTCACCGTCAATATCCAGCGACATTTGAATGGTTGTCTCCGTTATGGAGCCGTCCGCACTTCCCAATGTGAACACCCCCTTTGGTGAGGTGATCACAGCACCATCGCGACTCCACCAGGACGAAGAGCGCGGGGGTGTCATGACCCTTGGCTGGCCGAGCGTGCGTTTAGAAATTGTCAAGTGCTTTATACCGTCGAGGAACACAACGATGTCTGTGAGAACGTTGGTGAATGTCAGACTGGTGCATAGAAACTGAGCAAATTCCTCGAGGTTGGGAATTGGGTAGAGATCGCGAGAGGGGAGCACAAAGCTTGTCCATTCATCAGGTGGATTGGGCGAATCTCCGACTTTTACCCAAAGTGCATCGCCTTTCCATGAAAAGGCCATCGCCTGAGCGCCGCTGATAATCAGTGGCTCTTCACAAATACTGAACATTGTATAGGCACCGACTCCAAAGGCACCCACCTTTAATTCATCGGGATTTCCTTCTGCAATCTTGCGCATTCGGCTCCAGTCC
Organism: Asparagopsis taxiformis; assembly: GCA_030407315.1. Classification (NCBI taxonomy): domain Eukaryota; phylum Rhodophyta; class Florideophyceae; order Bonnemaisoniales; family Bonnemaisoniaceae; genus Asparagopsis; species Asparagopsis taxiformis. Next base: position 74,899 of record JALQPE010002345.1, on the reverse strand, counting down.
TGCGGGCGGAATGGAAGACCATTGTTGCGGTAGACAACCTGGGTGACTTGCTTCCCTTTAGGAGAATCCACAGTCGTTATGAGGATTTGAGCTGTTGTAGCTTCGGCATCGTTGGAATTCTGGAGCAATTCTCTATAGACGGCACCTGCTGAGGCGTACCTGGCCAAAATTTTGTCAATCAGAGCACGCTGGTTGACTTCAACGCGGGCGTCAGAGCCCGAGGCGAGGATGGAGGAACGAACTTGATCGTAGGCTTCGGACATGTTGTCGGAAGACTGGGGCTATGCGCAAGTATGCAATGTCAGTTTTAGGGGCAGCGATTGGAAATAGCAGCGCAGGGTCATTTGTTGGCAGAAGTGAGATGCGTATTCAATTGTGATGGACGCACCCAACAAGCAGCCTTTTGGCGTTAAGCATGGTACGTGCATCGTTGGCACACGATGGGAAACGATGCATCTTGAATACTGCCAATCGCCGAATTAGCTCTATTTCTGAATATATTTTCAATGGCAAGTTTGGAAAGTGTTGCCCTTGACGGACAACACACTGCAATAACCTTCTTCAGAGGCTTTGGATAGCTCTACACATCATTCAGTTCGCTCGTGGCAAGCATGGTATATAATAAACACCATGTTGACGACGTCATCATCGTCATATTCACAATAAAAGATGTGAGGCTCCATCACTAAACAGCTTGGCTCCCAAGTTGAGATACAGACGTGGAATGTGCGCTGAAACAGTCGGAAACAGGCGAACAGAAGGCCAGCAATGAAAAAAAACAATTGTACACAACTGGTGGGAACGAACTTCGAAACATCGCGCTGATAAAAAAATTGTATTTCTCGACCTGCAGCCGCATCGCACAATCAATTGCCCATCCCTGGACAACGCCATCTGCTCAGCCTCGTGTGGTGCATCGCCAACCATCAGCACTCGCTGTCGTTCATCCGACGCATTCCATCGCAAAATGGGCTACGGATCAGCAGCAGAGGACGAGCGCATGTTGAGCTACGCCTCACCCAACGATGTCGCCACTGCTACCACTGGTGTGCAATCGCCGTCACTTCCAACGACCGTTGCCAACGGTGCACCGCCTGCAGCTCCGCCGCCCGCAGTCTCTGCCGACCATAACTCCGGCCCGCTAGCCATGTCCGTCACAGGCGATCGCGTCGTCAACTATGTGCGTCAAACATGGCAAGAATGTCGCTCCTGGCCCGAGTTTTACTCGACGCGCGCCCTCTCCGTGCCGCCCTTTGCAACCCTCAGCGACCGCGCCGCCAGTAATCTCCATGTCTATCGCGCAAACTATCAGGTCATCACCGTCTTCTGGCTCGCCGTCACAATGCTCACCGCTATTCCCCACTTTCTCGTTGCACTAGTGCTCCTCTTTGCGCTCGAGAGGTGGCTCGCTCGTCGTGCGCGTCGTAACAACAATTCCTTGCAGTTCAAGGATAAAGTCATTGCCGGTGTTATAGTTCTCATCATCATCAGTGCCACACAGATCGGCCAATTGGTCGTCGGCTCCCTGCTTTTTACATTCGTAACTATTGCTGCACACGCTACTTTCCACGAGCCGGACCACATCGAAACAGAGATTGCTACGGTTTAATCGACTGCAGGCATAGTCATTCTGCAAATTTAATGTACATCACCTCAGTTCTAACGCTTAAATAAACCTAGTGAAACATCAGCTCCTTTCCGATGCGACTATCTTCTTTTCCCGGAAGAATGCCCAGGCCTTCTCAAACCGGTCCATAGTCAAATTGTACGCCGGATGTAATCGACGAACCCCTGCTTGTTCATGACTAGCTCCACCGAAATGCTGCGCGATGCTCAACCCGCTCAGCGCATAACAAGTGTGCATAAAATCACGAGGCGCTCCGGGTTTATCTCTAAATCCTCCATTTGGCAGCTGCGCGCATTCAAGCACGTATTTCTGCAGCGCGTTCGCATCAAACAAGCTCGCCGTGGCCATGCAGCCGTCCCGCGAAGCCAGTAGTGGAAACAATCCTCCGACCCAGAAAGAGTAGCACGAGTCTACCAACTTGTTCGTTCTGCCTTGAAAGCCTCCTTCATATCCCATTTGGCGCATCACAGCCCAATCCAACAGCGCTTCTGTATCCACAACATCAACTTGGCCTAAAATAACCAGTGAAGCTATGCCACAATACGTATTGCCACCATGACTTTCTGCACCGGGCTCACCGCCCAACCCACCATCAAATGACTGCAGGCTCTTGATAAACTGTGCACAACCGGCCGTAAGCTGTTCCCCCGGCTTGCCCTGCAGTAGCCCGCACATCGACGCGACAGCCAAAGCGCAGTACATTGCACGCACGTCGCATTCCCCTCCTTCACTAACCCTGAAAGAGCCGTTATCCAGCTTCATGGACGAAATGAACTGGTACAGCGCATCGACATCAATTGAGCGCAAAGCCTCGTCGGTGCCAAGGGAACACAAAGCCATGAAGACGGAGAATGTAGATGCAAGGTGGGCACTTTGCTGCGGTCCACCGCCATATCCGCCGTTTACTTGGTCTTGACACGACTTGAAATATGATACAAGTAGGGCGGAGGACGTGGAAGGAATTGTGGCTTCTAGGATGTTGAGCGAGTGAACGATCCAAAACGCAAGCCAACCTTGCAAGGCATCAAAGCTTTCGTAGCCTTTGGGAAGGCGGTCCAAGCTTCGGAGCAGCCAGAATATATGCTTCTCACGGTGGAAGAAGAGGGGTTGATCAGGGCGTTTTGATTTTCGGATAAGGAAAATTCGCTCTTCAACATCGTGCTGTTCGGCCCACGTGTTGCTAAAGACGTTTTCCGGCTGCATGCGAACCAAATCGAATTGTTGTAATTCCTCTACAGACAAATCTGCTGTGTACTCATCATCTGCCGGTATTGCCATTGCTCGTTTATCTAAAATGCAGGCAGCGGCTGTTTCATGACGATGACGATCACCCGCGCAAGGAACGAAGCAACTCCTGCAATACACAAGTGGTATTATACACTAGCAAAAATTGAAAAGTTTCATTTTCCGCTAACTAGAGTCAATTAAGCAGGATGTGCCTGCAGATGTTGCACGAGAAGTGGCCCGGCGTTGAGCATCTTTATCCCCTCGCGCACCAACCCTGAGCGAATGGTGATGGGAAAAAACAGGTAATGAAGCATGACTAAGAAGGTAGTCATACTAGCAACATAGCCAACAATACCATCTGGACGGAAGCGATGCTCAGCAGCTGTCAACAAGCCGCTCAGGGTGAAAAAGAGGAACCATTCGCCACGCGAACTAGTAACGCCACAGTACACGAGAATAACTTCATGCGCGATAGCCGATGCGAGGAAGCAGGCCATCATAGCGGTCATGCGTGAAAAGCCGTACACATGTCTGAGCGGGTTATATACACCGATGCGCAGTGCATCGGACACGGGTGCGTTCCACCTCCTGTTCCAAAATTCGGCCATAGTTTTCGACAAGAGCGGCTTCTGCATGGGACTTGCGGTTTTCACGCCGACACAGCCCAGAAAGACGGACATGAGATTGAGCGAGCCGGTGATGGCGCTTGTGAATAGAATGATAGCGGCAATGTCCATGACGACTCCGCCGTGATCGGCGACGCGCTGAAAAGGGCCGGTGAACAGCACGGCGATTGTGGTGTAGATGATGCCGCGGATTAGCTGCAGTTTTGTCTTGTCCGCCGGGCGGCGTTGGCTTGGCACAGCGGCGGATACGGCGATGCGCATGACGAGTTCGAAGAAGGAGGTGTCGTCGTCGCCTGGTTTAGATTTGGTGTGGATCCACGCGGAGGCTTGTAGGGGTGTGGTGAAGAGCATGGCGATGCTGCCTATTACGCGGCCAATGAGATGGGTGCGGGGGTCGAAGATGAAGTAGGATAAGTATGCGAGCGCGGCGAGGACTGGGAAGCATAGTGAAAGTTTGGAAGGTGTGGTGAGATTTGTGCGGATGATAAGGGCGGTCCAACAACCGGTAAGGAGTTGGATGAAGATAAGTGGGATAAGGCCCTGGGCAAATTCCTGAAACCATGCGATTGGGTTTTCATTGAGATCGTGCATGGTTGGTGAATGGTTAGCATCGACTGGAGCGGAAGCGTCAAGGTGGGGCGATGAGTATGACCAATGCGTTGGAATTTTAAATTATAAAAGGATCCGCAGACTAGTTTCATAAATCCATCTTTACAAGCAGAGCAAAACGACCACTTTGTCGGTTTCCAGAAGCGGAACCGGCGGCTAATCTAATCATACCCCTCTGCTCTGCTCGGCTCGGCTCGCCGAACGAATCGAGTCACAGGGTCGAACATCATCCCAAAATCGACTGCTTGCGCAGAGCTAGACTTCTTCCACAAATTGCTTATGCTTGGTAAGATACTCCTCTTCCGCAGCAACCTTCTTGTCATTCCGCTTCACAAACGCCTCTCTATTGCCGACAATGCGTTCAAGAATCGTTTGCACAGTCAGCTCACTTGATGATTCCACCTGCTTCAGAATACCCATTTCTCTCGGCACCTTGTACGGATCAATCTCCTCAACGCTTCGCACTCCCGTCCGGTCTTCCTGATGGCTGCCGTGCACGACGAGCGAAATGTTCATCGTTTTGATCATATCCTCGGTAATGCACCATGGCGCACCGATAATAACTTCGTCCACATGTCGACAACTGAGCACAGCCAGCGTACGTTCATGCACATTCATAATCGGGAAATTGCTGCCCTTTCGCTCATTCACCGTCGCATCGTCATGAATGCCCACGAGTAGAAAGTCACCGCTTTCGCGCGCTTTCCGCAGCGTCTCAATATGACCCGCATGGAACATATCAAAAGTGCCATCACAATACACGACACGATCTCCGGGCTTGGGAGCCCTCGTCGAGCCTGCAAACTGGATAAGTCTGCGTGTCGTCGGCAAAAACGAGCTGACACGCGTAAACGGCCTTTTCGCAACCAGCGATTGCTGCGCGGCATCGGCCTGAGATTCATCGTCAGCCGAAATGGCGTTATGACGATTACAACTCGTCATGCTCGATCGCAGCGCATCCACATGATGATCACGAGTACAGAGCAGCATGCGGCCGACAATATCGGTCGAACTGACACCCTCCGTACGTTTGATGGTGCGAAAGCGACCCATTTCCTTGACGGCCTTGTACACGTCCTGACCATCGGCGCCAATGCACGGGTCGTCACCGTGCACAATGATATCAATCTTATGCTTTTCAATCAACTCGGTGAGAAATTGCTGCGTGACCACATACGGCACATCGACGAGCACCTCGTCCACCCACTTGACGCTGGAGACGGCGACGTAGCGCTCATGGTCGGTCATGACGGGCGGGCCTTTGTGCTTGCGAATTTCGCGTTCGGGATTTATGCCAACTACAAGCACGTCGCCGAGCGCACGCGCCTGTCGGAGCGCGTTGGCGTGGCCGAAATGCATGGCGTCGAAACATCCGTCCATGTACACGCGCACGGGCTTTTTCTTCACGGGCTCATGCTGCTTGGCGGCGGCGCGATCGTGATCGTCCGCGGCGGCTACCGTGTCGGAACTCTGCAGTTTGTGCTTGAAATAGGTGCGACAGAAGCCGTAGAGGGTGCGCGCGGCGAGCGCTACGTCGACGAGATAGAAAAGTGTGCCGATTTCGCTCACGCTTTCGGACATGATGAATGGTGTGATTCAAGGTCGGACGAGTCGAATGCGGTTAATGCATCGCAGACGTGCCGTACCGTGGCGTTGGTTTTGGTCGATGCTCACATAGAGTGGCCGCGATGAGACTGGAGCACAGTGTGGACACGCTAATTGGATCAAATGTTTTGTGAAAAAATGAATGAACGGCGCTGCGAAATGAGGACATGCTGTCCGCAAAACATTGGTCGTGTGTAATGACGCTGCGCCGATTTTTATTGCACTGGTGTTGTCGGACATACGCGTTGCCGACGCATATTTCACTGCGCGCTGACCGTCATTCACCCTCGAGGGTACCTTTGGTAGCTCCTTTGCTTCGGTACTGCTATCTTCGCAAATCAAGGGTTTCCTCATCTTGATGATATACCTTCTCGAGTTCACAACCATTCCATTGCACTCCGACGCTTGCTTTACAGTGCGCTTTCAAGCGATTGTGTAAGGGTATTATTTCGCCAGCCGTCATTTGCTCTCCGCACATGGCGTACTACAGCTGAGAAACTTATTCCCCTCAACCGCGCCGCGCCGCGCCGCGCCGCGGCAACGAGCACAAATTGGGCGAATACAGTTATGTTGCTAACGGGGAGCACAACATCTTCCACGTCCTCGAATCGCATATGCCATATGACGCGCCGAGTCGAGGCCCTCGACTATCACTATGCTATATTATTTTCGAAAAAGCTATTTTCTATTTAGGGAATTGCACAATCGAATAACGCCCAGTCGACTGGCGCTCACCAACACTGCTAATACCCGCAAAGCCGACTGAAAACGTGCCCAATATTACCTCCAAATTCTAATCCTTCACCATTATATACGACCATGTCATCACCATCACATCCACGTATACAAAGCAACAATGACGTTTTCCAATCCCTCCTGCTGTTCGCGTTGTTTCCCATGTTATACCTATAAGTACCAACACCTCAGCCTCAAAAATATACACATCGACTACCGATTCCCCTGAAACATGATCCTCGTCTTCACATATTCGTCATCTTCAATTGTGGTTACCTCCACTGTTTAACGTATACCATCGTCCAAACTCCATCACAACCAGCCGTCCAGCGTTCATCAACATGCCTCATTCACGAACCAAGATTCGCAACAAAATAGTTTACCTTGGTCTGCTTTCCTTTCTAGCGCCATGGTTGCAATTCTTCCACCATTTGTCCGTCATGAAAGAAAGCAAGATCGCTTACGCCATCAAATTTTTAGTCCTGTCCATCTCCATCTGGCTGCTCAAATTTCCAACCATTCTCAGCCCAATCTTCTCCGTCCTCGCCTCGGTTATCAGTTATTTGGACATGATTCCAAGTCTGGGATCGTGCGTTTGGGTGGTGACCAGCACCTTTCTAATGGTGAGAATGCTTAATGCAAACTTTGTCCACAATGAGGACAATCTTAAAATGGTTCCGATCGTCGCAACTGTTTCTGGATTTCTTCGACGTTACATTCCGGGTCTACACTATGTTCTTGATGACCGTTTCGTAGCACTTCTGCCACTGTTCAGTTTGATTGTGCCCAACGTGGCAATGATCTTTCGTGAAGAATTGCCCAATGTCTCCAAGTCTCGGCGCAGAAATCTCGGTAGAATCCCCCTGCCGACCATAACAAGCTTTTGGGATTCTGGAAGTTTCTACATGGGTGACTTTACAGGCGACATAGATGAGAGCAGGAAAATTGTAGCACTGTCCGTAACGGAAGATATTTCACTTGGAAGGAGAGGTGTTGAGAAGTTCAAGTGGACTTTGATGATGCGCCAGTGCGCTTGTGTCGCAGGCGCGAGTTATGAAATTATAGCAACTGTTGCTGTTGTTTTCTTCTTGAGGAAACTGTTCCGGACTGATGGATTCTTCAGTGCACTTTACTCCCCGACGTTCTTAATGACGTGTCTTGCATTCTTAGGGCCTGTTTTGTACAATTCAGAGTATGTGAAGGCTGTGAGAAATATATCAGTCACATTCACTAGTTCTAATGAGGAACGACTCCATGCCAGATTAATAGATCAGGCAAGACGTATGTAAAGCTGTGTTTCTGTTTTGAATCGTGGCTAGCGTTGTTGTGCGCTCTTGCTTTGTGTGCTCTAAACGTGCACTACGATGTCTGGTCCAGGGTTTCAATCGGTTGCAGTAGGACACAAGGATACAGAATCTAGAAATCTGATTTTCGAACGCTAGTTTTGTCTCTCAGGTGATTGGGATACAGCATCGAGGCTCAAGCGGCTAGTGTGGAAAGAGTCTACTTGCACGTGAGCAGTTCACTCGTGATTGAGATGGAACCAGAGGCCTCCTCTCTTGACATCGCTGTATAGAAGGGACGTCGATGTCCCGAGAAAAAGGCGACCTGGAGGGGCGAGTAAAGGGCACCTAAAGATATTTTTTGGAAAAAAAGGGCAACGTGACGGCGCATCCTGTGATTTGGCGCGAAATGGGACATCGCAAGGACAAAAATGAACTAAAACTATCATCTTTTTGCAGCCGACAGTCGCCAGAAGACCGGTGATGCCCCCGCAACTCCGTCGTCCATAGCTTGGCTCTCACGCGCACCTCGATTGCCAGTTCTCGATTTCGAAAGAAAAAAATGGGGAAACGACGACTCGAACGCAACACAAGACCGCAACGAGCTGTACGTCGCCGACATAAAATAGCAAAGTATCCAGACTCACCTTCACCACCGGTTCCACCTCGCCGCAGATCACGCGCATCTTCACAGCACACCTCAAACTATACGGAGAGCGACCTTGACCACAGTGAGCCCAGTCTCCGTGAAAATTCCCCCGCTTTCGCCAATGAATCAGACAAGGATATTTTTTCAGACAGCAGCAACGATGCACAGCCACCCATCCGCACCATTAAGCTCGTTTTGCGCGTTCGCGAACGTCAGCACCTGGAGCTGGATACCAGCCAGCCTGAGCTGCAACATGCAACTGAGAACGAAGTGGGTAACCTGACCCCGCGTGTAGACCTTGATGCGCGCAATTCAGCGACTCGGGTCAACAGACACACAAAGCATGATGGGCATTCGTCTCGAATACCAGCAGACATGACAGACGATTCTAGTCGTGACCACCCCTTGCCATCTGCAAAAGTTGAAGCAAATGCTGGCAGGAACGCTGTGGACCAATTCGATGTGGCTAAAAATGCACGAGAAATGTCATCGGTGAGAGCGCATGTGGATGAAAACCGTACCCAACGGAGGAGAAAGACTGTACGTGAAGTCCGGTTCAGCTCTCCAGGCGTAAAACACACGTCTGCGCAGATAGTTGGCAATTCAAAAGCAACGTTGGACACAGACGCAGGTGACGAGCGTTTGGACCAAACTAAACGTGCCTCCGGAAAGCACGTGCGAAGGTCGAAGCGTCACCGGAAGCAACGCCATATGCACGACTTTGTACATTCCATGTCTGGAGATGAAAATGAGTCACGTCCCAATAGCGTCGATAAAATTCATACAGCAACTGGGGCACAGCGTTTCGGTGACCCTGGCGAATCCGTGGATACCAGTAGGGAAAATGTGGACACTTCCATTGGTGACAACCGCGCATATCAAAATTCTCCGCTTGGTCGTGATACTGGAGATGAAGCTGCAAGCAATTCTAGCGACCCTGCTGAAATGTATATCAAAAAGTCAAGACGACAGCGGAAGCCACGTCGGTTGCAAAATAACCGGGTGGAAATGAGCCCAGCCCTCGAGGATGTTGTAGCAGACCAGAAAAAAATCGATGATACTGGTGATCGTATCCGTTCACCAGTGACCTTGAACGATGAGGAACTTGAGGAAGAAGTCACGCGAAATTCTAACAAACCTGTTGGCAATGGTGTCAAAGGTTCAAGTGCTGCCTCCGTGAAAGTACAGGTCAGAAGATCGAAGCGACCTCGACGACGACGTCACATGCGCAACTTTCTAGAGTTCTGTTCATCTGGGGAGGATGGCATGCCAAGTACAGATATGCACAGCAGTTCCAATGTTGAGGCTGAAGACGAAGGTGCTGCAGATGGTAGCGAAATAATGGCCAAGAATTCGGCAGATGCGAGGAGATCATATGTCGACAGTCTAGATGTTGAGAAATCTCAAGATATGATCGCTGTTGGTGATGACGCACCGAAAACTAGTACTGGCCCTGCGGAACCAAATCAAATATCGATGCAGCACCGCATAGCTGAGGAAGTACAGAATAACACTGCCGAAACGGATGGCGGTGATGAAAGTAAGATGGCGAACGTGAAACAGCGCGAAGAAAGTAATACTTTTTCCCATCGAGCGGTATCTGCGAACGACGAGGAACCTGAGGAGGAAGACAAAGTAGCCGTAGATGGTTCCATTAGCCGAGAAGACGATTGCGAGAATGCTCCCCTACATTCTGAGAAGAATGACAGAATTCCAACCAGCAGCTACGGTATTGAACCACTCTTGCGGAAATCGACGCGGCATCGCAAGCCGCGGAAACATCGTGGCAAAACGAGCCGGAGGAGCACATCCCATACCAACGTCATATTAATGCAGAAGAAACTTGATGATGAAACGGGCCAAGAAGCTATCGCTAAAACCGATAAATCCATGCCGGAACGTGAAAATGATCTGAGCAATTCTGCTGGCAACAGTCACAATAACCAGACTTCTCGAGATCCCGATATTTTTGATGATGGTGCCAATGAAGTTGAGAGCCGCACTGCAGCCTATACCCGAAGACCAAAGCAGTACAGGAAACGTCAGGATGTGCCGAAGTACTTCGGTGAAACAATGAGTATAGGAAATGAAGATAATATGTCGAACATTATGAACATTGAAGAAACTGAAATCCGTGCTGACCTAGACGCATCTATCAATAATGGCGAATCTGCGGAAGTTGGTAGAACTGTCAAGAGTAGTTCCACTGGTGAAGACGACAGGGATGCGAAAGCTTCCCTAGATTGCGAGGAAAACGATGAAATTGCAAACAAAATGGCTGGTGGTGTTGTACGAGAAGTACGAAAATGGAAACCTTATCGTGGAAAACAACAGAGACAAAGCGACTCGGCGAAACGGACTATATCCGGAGCGAAGGATGCTTCAATACGGAAGCATATCGATGGTAATGACAGTGATGATGGAGCCAATCAAGATGCTGATATCATCTCTAACGAGTCAGTGGAAATATGTAAAGAAAAACCGATCAATTCCGCTGATGACAATCAGATTTCTTCTCGATATCTAAGTGATGGCGACTATGGTGGACGTGAAAGTCGAAACGAAAAACTCCATGCGCTGCACGTTCAAGAATCATTGCGGCACCGGAAACCGGAAGCTGTGGAGAATGGCCATACCGAAGTCAATGCGGACGATGAAGACAGGGTGGTTAGTGAGAGGGTGTTTGATGAAACCGATACTGTTACTGACCGAAGAGCATCCTTGGACAAGGAAAAATCTTCAGACGAAGACAAAGCTGAGGACGATGCTTTTGACAAAGACGGTAGGAAAAATTGTGATTCCAAAAGCGACGGTCAACGAAAACCGCGACAGTTGCACAGAAATCCAGCCGAATTAAGTCTAGTCGAAGACGAAAACGCAATGCACCCGAAAAGTGTCGAAGAATCTAATAGCCGTACCGAAAGGGAGCCATCGAGACCTCCGAAGGATGATGAACCAGTTAAGCAACGGAAGAAGACAGCTGACAGCTCTAATGTCGAAGATACAAGGCGTCCTTGTGCTCCCCCAGATTTCGACAGAAACAATGATTCCGTAGTCGAAAATGTCCGTTCTATCAAATTACAAGTGCGGAGATCGAAGCGACCTCGAAGACGACGCCAAATGCACAACTTTGTGGAATTCTGTTCTTCTGGGGAGGATGATATGGCAAGTCCGGATATCCATCGCAATGCCGATATTGAGGCCGAAGATGAGAGTCCTGTAAATGGTGGTGAAATAATGGAGAATTTGCCAGATGAGAATGATGCAAACGGATGCACCCCAGGTGCTTCGACTTCTCGTGATGCCGACAGCAGCGGGTATACTGGCAAAGAAGTTGAGAACTGCACCATGACACTAAATCGAATATCAACGCAGCACCGAATAGCGGAAGAGGTGCAAAACGGCCCTGCTCAGATGGATGGAGACAATGATGCTAGAGCAGCAGATGCCACGAACCTCGATGACAGTAGTGTTATCATTAACCCAGAAGCATCTCTGAACGGTGAAGAACCCGTTGAAAACGGCAATGGAACCGTGAACGGTTTCATGGACAAAGCGGATACTGAGGTGAATGCCCCTCTTGATTCTGAGAAAAACGCTGAAACTGCAAACCGTAATAGTGGTGGGAACGAACCACCCGTACGGAGATCGACGCGGCATCGCAAGCCGCGGCAATTTCACCGGGATTTGGAGGGAAAGAGTGCTTCCAAAGCCAATAACACCTTCATACGGAAGAAATTCAGTGATGGTGGGAGTGGTGATGGAACTGGCCAAGGAGCTGTTGTCAATATTGACGAATCAGTGGAAGACCATAATGAAAATAGAAATGGTTCCATCAACGACACCGGCCAATATCTGGATACTGCGCTTGAACCCAGCTCAATTGATTGTGATGACATAAACGACAACCGAAGCCGTATGATCAATCCTGAAGCAAGTGGGTCGAGTTCCCCCCATAAGTCGAGTGCTATGGAACTCCACACAGAACCTTTCGAAAGTGGAGAGGTTCATACGACAAGCCTGGAAGACTGTGAGAAAACTGCTACCGGTACCAATAGTGATGCTTTCGTGATTGCTAATGAATCTGTGCAGGCTACGCAAGAATGTAGGAAGGATATTGTTACCAGAGACTGTGAGCATCGAAACAATTCCGGTCAAACCCATAGCGATTGCTCAGGTGCGAAGCGGAAATCTGTAGAGGTTGCACATGGTACAATTTATTCGGAGATAGGTGATATCGCAAGAAAAGCGTTTGGAGATGACTCGCGAACGCTTAGAAGTCCAAAACGTTTCCGAAGTAATGAGCAGTTGGATGAAGATGAAGTCCGTAATCTTACCTCCAAAGCGAAACAGTCCGGACCTCCAAAGGTTCTCGATGACATTGATAATATGGCTGACTTGGAAGCTTTCCTCGATCAAGAATCGAATGGAGAAGATTCCGATATCCCCAATGGAGTCGATAGGGAGGGTCCAAGTCTACATGAAGCTAGCTTTAGTTTTTCAGATGTTCAGCCAATGTCACCGAAGAGATCTGCTGCCCCGGTATCTTCGCCCGATCGTACAGGTGATGAAGCTCTGAAGAAGGATGGCGATGTTGTTGAAACACATTGTCGAAGATCAAAGGGCTCCCAAGAACAACAATCACAGCCTGATTCAGCGGAAATTTGTAAACCAGTGCAAGATTCGTCGAACGCGAAGAACCTCGACGAAGCTAGTCATGATATGGCACGCCATGAGAGTAAACCTACTCACTCTGTTGGTCAGGCGACTGTATCTAAAAGGGGACGTCCAAGAAATAGACCTACATCGGTTTGCGATGACCTGTTTTCAATATTGCCAAGAGTCAAACTATGGAATGGAAAAGAGAGAAAGGCTCCTTGGCGTCGAGTTGAAATTCCCGTTCTCGCTGAATTAATGGGTACCAACCCAGACCTAAGCTTATATGTGGGCCAAGACAATCCAACCGCCCTAGACAAGATTCTTTCAATTCTTTCAACAGGCGACGAGAAAGCCGAATGGTATCGCGAGATGGAAAAACCTGCGCTTGAGCGAGCCGTAATGATTCTGGACCCATGGTTGTGGAAAATACTGCCACCCTCAATGTGTCCAATTGTTGATGGACTGAAAGAATATTGTCTTCGCATAATGGAGGCAAGACCGGGTTTTGCCCGACTACGTATATTTGCAGGGAAAGCAACTGCGATGCAGGGGTTCTCGTTCGAAATGAGGGAATTCGTGCGGAAACCAGGTTCCATCGAAGTTATTCCACCATGCGAGCAATGCCTGACTGTTCCCTTATGGATTACTGATGCCGAAATGCGAATTCTGAAAGCAAAAGTTGGGCGTCCATTGATATCTACCGCAGTGAGTAATGGCTGTAGAGCACCACAGATCAAAATCCGAAAGGGTCCAGCTTCCCACCGGTCAGATGCCTCCAAGACAGTCGCAGAATTGGAAGTTTGCGAGAATGTTGAAAATTCCCACAAGGTCAATATCATGGACGACGTTTTTGGTCATACAGGAGTAGACGGAGGAAGTGATGACAAAGGATCTGCTGCACCTCTTTCTAACGGGGATTCACAAGGCACTGAAGAAGTTTGGCCAAATGAGGAGGTTCTAAACCGACTGTTGCAGAATAGTAATGCTGTGGAATCGAGGAGCTGGCACCTAGAAGATGAATGTTTATCAGAGTCAAGCCTTTTCAGAATGATACCGGTCAATGAAAATGAAGTTGCAGCACAACCTGAAGTTTTGCCTACAACTCCGGAAATTGTGCCGGATGAAGCTGATGTTCATTCAAATGATACTGAAGCTAACTCTAAGAGGCCAGAAGTTACGACAGCAGAATTTGAACGTTTGACAAGTGAAGAAGTACAATCTGTGGAATCTGAATTGCAGCTCAGATGTCACGAGGCGCTACCATCCAAAACGAACGTTCTACTTGATAGCCCAGAAGTATTGCCAGCTGATAACAGAGTTCAAGTAGAGGAAGCAAGAGTTTTTCCGACAGAGAATGCAGCGCAATCTGAGGGACTACACCAGGAAGTAGGAGATTCGGAAGTTTTCGTGGACGAAACTAGAGACCGTGTTGAAATTTCAGAACTTCCTTTACTGGAGGAATCGAAAGCTTTATCAGAGATGTTGATGAGTCGGCCTTCCAAACGAAAATATGGTCCTCAGAAGGATGGCATTTCACGTGATGGACTTCAACCTGAACCTGAGACTCCAGAAAGCCGACCAAAAGGACCTGGAGTTGCCCCCTTGAGTACGAATTCGTCATCTGAAAAACTTGGCGTCCATGAAGAGAGACAAGAAGTTTCACTGCGGGCTGCGGTGGAGCCTATTTCAATCGTTCAACCGACTCGTTTGATACTAAGATTACGTCTTCAAAGACCAGTCGTTCCATCCGCAGAGACTGGGGCTCAAATCGAAACAAGAGAATCTGATTCTGAAAAACTGGGTACCGCTCTCCGGAATACAGTCACTCCAGTGGAATTAAAATGTCCGCGACAAGAAGACGAAGCCCCGTCCATAGGACAGGAATACGGGCTCAAGCTGGGGATATCTCAAAATAACAGACCTGAACATCTGACAGAATCCAATGCCTCTGATGAACTGGATGTTCCTGCTGATGAGTCCCAGCTTCAGTCTGAGAAGTTGGATAATCGACCTGAGACGCAATTTGTTCATCCTGAACCTACTTCTGTGAGGTCAGATATTCTTCTGGAGCAGTCTCAGCTCCAACCGAAGAAACCAAATCGTCCTGTTGAGGAGCCCGAGCCCGAACCCGACAAACAAAATAATCAATCTGGTATAGCATTCAGTCCGTCGGAGGACATCGATCCTAATTCTACACGAGCAGATATATCCATGGAAAAGTCTACACTCCAGCCGAGCAAGTTAGACAGCCCGCGTGAAATGCGATTTGTTTCATCAGAAAATCCCGAATCTCGTATGAACCCGGACATAGCAATGGAAGAGCCCGAGTTCCAACCCGGGAATCAAACCAACCAAGGCGAGCCGCAGTTTGTTTCGCCTGCATCTGAGTCTCGGTTTGCAAGATCAGACGTGGGAGTAGAAGAACTGGAGCTCCAATCGGAGCAGCACCACAGTCTACCTGAGAAGCAAATGGTTTCATCAGGCGATCCTGGAGCTACTTCTGACAGACTCGAAACGGCGATGGAAGAGAACACAGATGGTCATGCCGAGACCCGACGCGATTCAACATGCCTTCCCGAATATGCACCTGTCCGAACAGCAATGTCAATAGAAGGGTCTGTTACACCTGCAAAGCGAGATAATCTGCCCGAAGCGCGATGTTGTTCATCAGAACCTGAACCTACTTCTGATAGACCAGATAATCCTCTTAGGGACCCGAAAAGCCAACTAGAGAAGCCCGGGGATGACGTCCGTACGTTGGAGACATTGGCAAAGGGGCAAAATGTTTGTTCTGTGGCACCTGATATTCCGATGGCGGAATCTGAATATCACGGGCCAAAATCTCTCCAAGAAGCACGAGAGACGTTACCTGAACCTGATGTAGTTTCTTTGAGACTGGATCCTGCAGTGAAGGAACCTGAAGTTCGGCTTGAGAAGGCTGGGGCTCCGCATGATGCGCTTGGTTCTACCCCGAGACCAGAACTTCTCCTGGAGGAAGAAGCCCGTAATCATACAAGACCGAACATATTAACCGGGCGGACCGAGGCCGCATCCAAAGAATGTGAACCAGTCGGTGAAAGCAATAAGAGTTTACCGACTGGGCAGAAGATTCAGCATTGCAGAATGGCCGTTATGACTGTGGATCATGCCGCCGAATCCGAAAGACTAAAGATTATCTCTACTGAGAATGATGTCCAGCTTGAGAAACCAGAAGGGATGAATTCACAACTTGGAGCACCGTCTAAGCAACCGAAGGTTACACAGCTGAGGCAACAAGAAGAACATCTCCAGGAGCCAATTTTCGGGAGACCTGGAGATGAGCCCGAAACTACATCTCTCCGCACTATTAAACTAGTTCTGAGAATTGCTGCACCAAAGAAACAAGAGACATCTCGAGGAAATGGTACTGAGAATGAGAAGAACTGTTCTGCAGGTGTTGATTTGCATCCTTCAAATTGTTCACTACCCAAAGGGAAGCCTCCAAACAGAAGGCAACTACTCAGATTACGCATTTCTCCTCCGAAACACGAGAGGGATAAAAACTTTCTGGATGGTAACTATTATTCGAAACGTCATGATGTGTATACTTGGGATCTCAAAGACTTGCGGAGGTCATCATATTTAATTCCACTGCGAGAAGCAGTTCAGATTTCCACAAATAGTGGACGATTCACCATTTACGACGGACAGGATTTCGAGCACATGAACAATCATTCCTTCGCAGGTTTCGGAGTACCGCAAGGAGACGAACCAAAATGGTGTGATCGCCTCATGGCAGGGAAGACTATATCGCCCAAAATACGTGTTTGGGATTCTACTGAAGGTCTCATTAGGTGCTTCCGTTTTAGCCCAACTGTCAGATACCTCGTAAGCTGGCTTGGCCACAGACCGAAGTTTTCTGTTTTCCCAGCATCATTTGTTTTGGGTTCTCCACCATCGCCGTCAGAATACTTTGGAGAGCTAGGCACCAACTTTGAGTCTCTCTCGCCGCGAACTCGGTTCTCGTGGATCGTTCATCGCAAAGTCATCTCTCGCATTCGATATCTAAGAGACAGAAATGTTCCCAAACAAAATCAAGGCGAAGATGGCGGAAAACAGACGTATAAGGTTTGGAATATGTTTATCAGGCAACCAGAAGAGTTGGTGTACTCGAGTCGGAAGGAACGTGTCAAATATCTTTTCGCAAACCCGTGGCTTGAGGTCTACTGTGGTCAGGACGAACTCGAATGCATCGAGCTCAGCCATGGATTCAAGCTTATTCCCATATTGCTCTGTTGTCCTGCTGGAAAAGCATGTTTCTGGGATAAGGTGTCTCAGAGACGTATCTTGCAACCGCAAAGAGATCCACGCTTCCAGGACAAGACAGTTCTGGAGTGCCTTGATCATGTACCGAATATTGAATTGTATTTGGGTCAAGACATCGACGACAATACGTCCATTCAAAGATTTATTGAATGGCGGCAATCAGCAGGGTTCTTCCCATACAGGTACATGCTTGCACATTGCGGCCCACTCGCTCAAGTTTTCGCACACGGCTGGACTGCTTTACACATAGACGTCAAATCACAAAAGACATCATCTGCTGTTTTCTGGAATAGTCGTTCTGGGGGCATAAATATGCAACCAGACTCGACAGCATTGAAAACAATTGAAATGTTCTTGCAACAGCATGGAGATGTATGGGAACCTTACATTGGCCAGGACTTGCCGGGTTCAATAAAGAACTCTCTGAAGGATTGGTATGACTTGTTGAAGTATGTACCTGGCTACTCCCCTACACGTCAAAAGGCTATGCTGGTGAAAACTGGTTTCATTCCATCGTCGTTTGCTGCCTTACGTCAGGGTCACGATGGCAACTACTCAGTCCCCGAGAAGCCGAAGGATGTAGGCGAACGAGATCCAGATGTTGTGCAGCGCCCAATGGAAGGCTTGGATCCTAAAAGCAGTAAACATGCTATCGATGGAACTGATGATAATTTGGGTGGTACTACGACAACTTTGGTCAAGAGCCTCCCTCCTAGAGCTACCGCGAATGTTGACACAGAGAGCAATTTGCCTGTTTCGCAAGATACAACCAATTACTCTGAAGAAGATTTGGACGGAAGCATTTGTGATTCATCTCTTCATTCATCCGAAGATAGCACAATCGGGGAGAAGGGGGTAATAGATAGCAGTGAGTCGAGCTTACTGAGGAAAGATTGCGAAGCCGTCGATTTTTCTGAAGCTGATCTTTTTGCCCAAGCACTCGAAAACGCGAAAAAGAAGATGGAACTAGTGAGAACAGCGGGTCCAAGGATAGTGAAAGGGGAGCTTCTCAACGACCAACGACAAGCACTCCGTGAAGCGCTTTTGGCAGAAGTCGGTTCGGTGCGAGAATTAGAGGAGTTCTTATCGGGTGTACGTCTCAACGAATTTGTTTCAGCTGCTGAAAAGCTTTGTTCAACACTAGAGCTTCTCGATGTTTATTCATGCTTCACTTCGAGCAGAGAAATCAGGTATGGACCGTCTGACCTGTTTAGCATGCGAGAAGAGCTCGTATGTGGAAAGATATTCTCAGTTTCAGAAGTAATCGAAAAGTTCCGGGTCGTTTGTGCCGAGCTGATAATGTTTTATGGAGATGGATTTGCTCGCAATGAGGCAATACAAATCAGTCGACAAGGTGAAGTTGAAATTCGTCGTTTCGAGCGGGACAACAGGGAGGTCTTGAAGGCAGAGCAACGATTCTATCGTATAGCCGTAGTCTGCGAAAAAGGCAGCAAATGTGGATTCCGAAGAAGTATTACATCAGAAGCTCTGACACTGTCATCTCCGTTCAAGAAGGCTGGGCAGTACAAACCGTCGATGAGAGTATCCGGATGCCAACCACAAATAAGTTTTGAGAACTATCGCGATGAAAATGGATATTCCGTGATGGGTAAACGGCAGAGTGCACGAGTGTTTGGACTTTCAATCGATTGGCGTGCTTGCGAATATGCAATCGGTAATATGCGACCTTGCCATGTGTGCAAAAGAGAATTGTATCAGTCGAATGGAGACTCGCTGATTTGCTTCAATCGAGTGTACGGGTTTTGTCAAGAGTGGGTTTGCCGACAATGTTTAGAGAACATATTCGGTATGACGCAAGCAGAATTTGTACGATGTCGTGCCGATGAATACTGGACATGTGTACATTGCCGAGACATGTGCCCGAATCCAGAGAAGTG
This sequence comes from Asparagopsis taxiformis, assembly GCA_030407315.1. Lineage (NCBI taxonomy): Eukaryota > Rhodophyta > Florideophyceae > Bonnemaisoniales > Bonnemaisoniaceae > Asparagopsis > Asparagopsis taxiformis. The sequence goes on along the minus strand of JALQPE010002345.1, from coordinate 55,676 downwards.
TGAACAACATTGTCCGAAAGGAATAGAATTATCTAGTTCAAATCAAGAACAATGGGTCGTGTTCAAATGGTCTCACTCTTCTAGAAGAGCAAGGGAAGTGCGTGTATCATTTGCAATAAGAGGGTTGAATGGTGAGTTTGCTGATTTCTGCTCAGACAGCATTGTGCTCAAGCAAGTGAACAACTCGTCAGTATGGTCGGCAAAATTGAAACTGAAGATTGGTGCATATCGATGTATGATCGAGGAAGATGGACAATGTGTTGCTAGCACAACTGTTCAAGTTGTTCCAGATAGCAGCAGGGGAAAAACAAACAGTGAGACCGAAATGGAAGCTGGTCACATCAAATGGGTCGCTTCAAAGTACCACAGAAACGGAACAGTACATTCGTTGTCTGCGGACAATTCCGTGCAACTGATGCAAGAATGTAGCAGAACGGAGGGATATGATTGGCGAAAGTCCAAACGACATGCGATAGTACATTGGAGTCCAATTTGCAAGGAGCCCCGAGCAAGCTTCACAGGCAGGAGCGCTGACGAAGCACTGGAATTATGCTGCTCTCCACGCTGCCTTCCGCGATATTTCCGACGAGGTGAGCCTCCAAAGTTGCAGAAGAATATGTCGCTGAAGGAGTTTGGAATCGCATCGGATACAGCCAAGTTTGACGATATGAAAAAATGCCTGTGGGGAATCATGACTGGCAAGAGTAGTATCCATGGAATCGGATTGTTCACGTTGACGGGGTATCAAAAGGGGGATTTCGTAATTGAATATGCTGGAGATCTTATTCGAACGCCACTGGGTGATCTGCGTGAAGCGCAATATGAAGCGTCAGGGCTGGGGACGTACTTGTTCAAGATCAACGAACATCATATTGTTGATGCAACAATTAATAGTAATCGAGCGCGATTCACAAACCATAGCTGCGATCCAAACATGAAGGCGGCCATCATCCATATTCGTGGAAGGGATCTGGTTGTGTTGCAGGCTACTAGAGAGATTGCGCCATACTCGGAGCTCACGTTCAACTACCAACTGCCGATCGAGGATAAGAAGTTGCAATGCTTGTGTAATTCGTGGAACTGTATAGGGGTGATGAACTAATCGAACACGTATATAATTGTAAATAGGAAGGGTAAAGTAAATTATGCCATCTATTGGCTACAATACAAGTTGATATGCATCAATCAACATTGGACCGTACAGAATCATCTGCAGCACGCTCTCTTCAAAAACAATTATAAAATATGCCATGTCAATCAGGTTTGCTCATACTAGCTCGGCAACATCCAATCAAAGGAGCGCTCTACGTCACCCACCTTTCATGTACGATGCGTACAAGTTGATCCAACGCCGCAATCTCCATCAATCCTGCCCAATTTGCTGCAATATGACATTCATTTAAATCCCATTCAACGCATCAACGTCCACCATCCGCCCGACCGACCTCACCACTAATTGCCCAACTCCACAATGACACATCCAGTCCTCGCGGCCGTGGCCGCTCTACTCTTCCTCACCACCGTGCATGCCGGAATGTACAATGAATTCGTCACCGATCTGACGCCGTCCAATTTCGACAAGCTCGTGCTCGATTCAACTGAAACATGGCTGGTAAAATTCTACGCGCCCTGGTGCGGCCATTGCAAGTCGAGCGCACCAGCCTTCTCCAAGGCCGCCAAGCGACTCGACGGCGTCGCACGTCTCGGCGTCGTCAACTGCGACGAGCACAGCGCACTGGGACAGCGATTTGGCGTGCAGGGATTCCCGACCATCAAGATCTTCAAGGGCGAGGGACGCAAGGCGCGTCGTCCGAGCGATTACAACTCGGAACGAACCGCAAAGGCCTTTGTGGAACAAGTCAACTATGTAATGCCATCGTTTGTGGCACGTGTAAAGCCGTCCGGCGCCGATGCCTTCTTCCAGGACCTGTCCGCTCTGCCGCATGTGCTGCTGTTCACTGATAAGACGACAACGTCGCCGCTGTACAAGGGCATGTCGGCCGCGTTTAAGGGAAAGCTGTCGTTTGGCGAGGTGAGAAAGTCCGATGCCGCACAGCTCGTGGATAAGTATTCGGTCGGTAAATATCCGACGCTCATGGCCTTCCAGTCCGGACAGAGCGACCCTGCAAATGCCACGCGCTTTGCAGGCGCCATGGATCCCACCTCGCTCCGTACCTTTTTCAGCAGTTTGGCGGACGGCGTCGAGCCGCAGACAGACGGTGAAGGCGCCGAAGCGGCGCCCGAGGAATCGGAGAAGACGTTTGCGCAACCGAAGGCCTACTCGGGCGATGTGCACGTGATAAAGAGCACGAAGGAATATGAGGAGGTGTGCGGGTCGCGAAAGGACGGCCGCATGTGCGGACTATCGCTGTTGCCAGGCGGGGATTCGCACGTGCTGTTCACCGATCTTGCGCCGATAGCAGAGCAGTATCAGTATGATAATCTGGCATTTGCAGTGATTGACAGCAGCGTGAAGGGCGGAAGTGAATTTGCGTCGTTGTTTAGTGTTGATAAGGATGTGGGTGGGTTTATCGTCGTGCGCGCTCGAAAGAAGAAATTCGCCGTGTTGCAGTCGGATGGTGCGCCAGCGAAGGATACTATCAGCGCATTTGTCGATCGCATTGTCGGTGGTGACGCTCGCTTCCAGAAGCTTACAGCAGAGTTGCCGGATTGGGTTGCCGAGACACAGGCGGAAAGTGCAGATGATGGCGAATCGGATGCGGAGAGTGGTCAATGTGGAACGGAACCACCGAAGGACGGAGAGGCGTGTGGCGAGTCGAAAGAGGATTTGTAGATCAGAAACGTAATATTGGAAGAGTTTGGTGAGGCCTCTGGCGTACATGTGCGTGGCATTTGGTAAACAATGTGGTGAAGAGTGATGTAGGAGTAGGTACGTTGTGCCAGCAAGAGTCGATAGACCAAGTTGGTGCGCGTGAGTAGACGGCAACACGGGTCGAAATGGTAGATGAGAGGTCGACTCCACTATAAACCAGCGCCAATTGCACCTGTTGCGATTGTTCATCCATTGGGAAGAGGGAGGGAGGACGATGACTTGGTTGTCATCAAATTGTACAGTATGATAATTTCCACAATTTGCAACGTTGGCCTTTGGAAAAGCGGCAGCCAGCCTGCCGTGTGGGCTGGCAGTAGCCGTTGTTCGTCATCTATAACTGTCTCGCCCAATTCAATGTTCGTCAAAGCTCCCACAACCTATGCACTCTTCCAGCGCATGGCAGCACATTCCTTCCCGCATATCTGAAAGCGCATCATTTCCCCAACCCGCATGACTCCCAATGCCAACGCATCAAACGACAGCGAAGCCGTCGCGCAGCCGAGCGCCAAGCGCGCCAGATACGCCGCCACCGAACAGGACGACGGCACGCAAAGCGTACCAGTGGAACTGCGCGACATCCCAGTAGGATTTGTGCGCGACGAGCTGGACGACGACGACCCGAACGAGGATCCCGATTTCGACGGCGACGTGCTGTCCGCGGACGACGATGACGAATTGTACGACTCATTCGACGAATGCAACGTCGACGACCTAGCCATTTCACGCGTCGACGCGCCGCTATCCACCTCGCTCAACGATCGCCACGTCGATGCGGATTGCTTCCTGCACGCCGACAATCTGCGCCAGCTGCCGCCCGATTCATTGCACGAATTTGCGCACCCGTCTCGCGACCTTTCGCAGGCGCCGGCCGCCAACCGTCGCTCCGTCAACAGAGGCGTGCCCGCCGCGTCGGAGGCCAGGACGAGGCCGCGGCGAGACGAGCATGCGGCGGCGCAGAAGGCGCCGTCGGTGGCGGCTGTGCCGCAACGGGCGACGTCGTCGGGGACGCATCATTCAGACGCGCAGCCCCTGCGTAGACAGAGGAGGGATGATCAGTATCATTTCGATGTCGACAAGTTGGATTCGTCCGACGATGACGAAATGGTGCAAGCGAGTGCATTTGCGGATAATACTCTTGCGGATGCGATGGTGGCGGACTTTTGCGAAGACGATCTTGACGACGGCTCGGTGGACGACGAGGACGATGTGGACGTCACGGAGGGTAGTGGCGATGGGGATGACGCAGATGCAGGCGCGCAGAATGACGATGAAGGCGATGATTATGTCAGGTTTTTATTGGGGCTTGTCACGGACGACAATGATGCAAACGGGGCGTGCAATGCGGGCGCGGGTGCGGCAGACGCGCCGGATGAAGGGATGAAGGTCGTCATGGATGATGATGACGATTTTGACTATTTGCGCGAATGTGCAAAAGTGCGCGATGATCCGTTGGAATTTCGTGATGATTTACAGGTGTCGCGTCGGGAAGTCGTGCAATTGCTGTTCAATAGCGAGGAGAAGAATCTGCGTCGACAGACGAGGACGCAAAAGGGGAGGGGAAACAGTCATCGGACGAACGCGGCGGCTGGAGCGAGTGGTGCGAATGTTGGAGTTGTCGCGGAGAAGAATAGTGTGAGTGCGTTGCCGCATATTTTACCCGGCGCTCAAATTGGGGCGGATGTGACTGTGCCGTCTTACGTCGGGTTTGCACAAGCGAGTGTGGTGAATTTGAATGAGGGTGTGCTGCAAACGTTTCGCGAACAACTCGCGGTGCATGTGCACCTGATTGGTAGCGTGCATGCAGAGGTTATGAAGAGAGCGCGCGGAGAGGCGGATGGGGAGTATAGAGGGGCGGCGCAGAGGTCGGAAAGGTTGATTTTGAGACTAATTGATAACAAACGTACGTCGTGTATGTATCACAACATGCTGCAAGTCGGGATGGGACGACTGAAAGAAGTGGGTAGCAAGTTACTACACAAGGATCGTGACGGGTTCAACTATGAAACACAGCGGCGCAGTGCGTATGATTTGCCGGTATTGGATGTACTCGGACAGTTTGTGAAGGATTGCAAGACGATGGCGGTGACGGAACTACCCGGAGGCGCTATGAAAGCTCTGGACGGACTGGCGAGAGCGGATGTGAAACAGGCATTGAACATGCGAACGCAACGACGGCAGTACACGTCGTCGACGCTGAAAAAGGGATGGTTTGCATGGACGGCGGAGGACGACACGCTGCTGGCCATGACGATGGCCAAGTACGGACGGGAAGTCGGGGAATATTCCAAGGATTTATTGCCGCATCGGCTGGAGGACGACTGTCAGACGCGGGTGAAATATCTGTCGTCGAGAAGATGTGCAGACAATGCAGTGAAACGACAGGTGATGCACATCAGCACGCCGCTGAATAAGGAGGAAGTGCATCTGGTGCGTTACGGGCTCGAGAGATACGGAGGCGGACGAGCGGACGACGCACAGGTCTGGAAGTGCATTCAACGCGACTTGTTGCCGAATCGCGAGTGGTCGCATCTGCAGAAATTGTGGTGCTGGAGAGAGAGTAGACGACAGTACAAAGCCAAGTATCGCGCAAAGATGAGCGAGAGAAAGAAAGCCATGCGTAATGATTCGGCCAAAACTTGATTTTTTCATTTGTGTAAATTATACAAGTGTCCACACACGCCACACACATCCTCGTCGAGAATCGCTCACGTCATGCGCGCCTTTGTCCACAGCGCCGCTTGGTTTGGCGACGCGCCACGCAGCGCCAAATGCGCGCCGCGCCGCATATGCGTTTCCGCGCCGCGTCTCCCCCGCGCTTGCGTCGCGCACGACGCGCCACGGACCTGCGCGCGCTGCGGCAAGCTGTTCCGTGAGAGCGAGAATACAAGCACGTCGTGTTTGTTCCATGGCGATATACTCGGAAATGTCATGCAACTGAACTGGTATGAAGGTATGTTATGGTGTGATTTGCATTGCATTGCACGCGTGTGAATATGGGGTACTGACGTTGTGCGCGGTGATGTAGACCACCATTTCGACGATAGGGCGCTCGATGACGTTAAGGGACCGCGCTATGGGAGACGATGGGCGTGTTGTCAGGACACGGATCGCGACGCGCCGGAATGCAAGAGCGGGTTTCATGTCACGTTTGATTGTCCGCGTGAGCGATGGGCCGATAGTGTATCGTTTCGCAATATCTGAGGGCTGTGGCTGTTGGGTACAGTACGCGCGCAATTATGCAAAGATTCGGTAAAAGATTCCCGCAATCAATGGACGCCACGCGTCGATTCATATGCGATTTCGCTGTGCATATAATGTGTCGCGTTGCGTCGGGAGGATGGGTCGAGGCAGATTTGTCTCGACTCGTTGTTCGCTTTCCCGCTCGTTCGATATGGGTGCTATCGCTTCGATTCTTCGCTTTGAACAGGAGACCGTCGATGGAACTCGTCGCTCCGCCGCCGCACAGTTCCTCGACCCTATCGGTGCATGCATTCAGCCCGCCGCCTTTACGTTGTACAACCCCGATGAAAATATGCCCGACGACGCCGCGCAGGACGGTATGACGTATGGGGATGCACTCGAGGAAGATGAACACCATCAATAGTCTGTAGATGTATCGTCTCGCTTTCCACTCTTTGCATTTCGTCGAATCTACTCAATAAATCTCATCTATCGCCCAACATCACATTGCAAGTAGCCACCCCCCGGCCCAACCGACAGTACGTAACGACCAACTGCACATGCCCATCTCAAACCGTCCGAACACAGACGTCGCATCTCGCGAAAAATTCCAAATTTTTACCGCAATCTCCCAAAATCCCACCTCATCCAACAAAAGCGCGATCTCCACCACCGCCACCCCAACATCCATCCCATCCACCCCCAACATGAACCCCGCATTCGCCGCGCCGATCGCGCTCAGCCCCGCGCGCACAGACTTCACCGGCGCCTCGATCTCCGTCTGTCGCCGCGCCCAATGCCCACCGCCCCCGACCGTCGTCCTGCCCGTGCAGGCCATCCGCCACGCCAAACGTCTCCCCAAGCTCAACAAGCCCGCCGACCAGCGCAAGGCGCTGCTACGCGCCCTGACGACAGAGCTCATTCGCCACGGCCGTATCAAGACCACCCACGCCCGCGCCCAGGCAGTCCGTAAGACCGCCGACCATATGATCACCCTCGCCAAGGACGGAAGCCTTCATGCTCGACGCCAGGCACTCGGCTATATCTACGATAAGGCCCTCGTGCATGCCCTGTTCGAACAGGCCCCGGAGAGATATGGCGACCGTAATGGCGGCTATACTAGAGTGCTTAGGACTATGCCCAGGAGGGGCGATAATGCTCCCATGGGTATTATCGAGCTTGTTTGAGTCGTGAGTGTTTCTTTATAAACCTTGTCGCCCCGTCGGCGTTTTGCTTGATTGTTTTTGGAGATGCCTTTGTTCGTGTAGATCGATGCGTTGAATTGTAGAAAATTGTCCCGGAAATTGTATCGCTTTTGTGTAGTGCGCCGTCGCGCTCGTGTGCATCTGTTAGGTCGCATCTGCCTTACCTTGCCCTTTTCTTTGTGTCCGGATGCCATGTCAGAGCCCGTCAGATTTCTCTCCTTGTATAGGCGGATTCTTCGTCTCCATGCAGTCAAGCTTCCGGAGGTTACGCGATCCGTCGGCGATCAGGTAGGCGTGATGGACGCCAACTCTGTGTGTGTGTGTGTGTGCGAGAGGCATGAGATTTACTGACTGCTGTGTGTATGTGTGTGTGTGCGTGTGGTTCTAGTATGTGCGTCAAGAGTTTCGCGCCCATTTGGATGTGAAACCAGAGCAGCGTGAGGAATTTATCAAGCAGTGGCAGGATTATATGGCTCATCTCACACTTGAAGCGGTAAGATAAAACATTGCATTTGCAGCTGGGTCACTATGCAGCGAAGAAAGCGACTACTCACACGGCTGATTGGCGTGCAGGATATCTTTGGAATCGGTCGAGATTTAGCCGATGACGACGTGGATGCTCTAAGTGACGATCAGAAGGCGCAGTTGGCTAAATTACGCGAGTCGGCAACCAGCATTGGCATTCAGACAAGAACGGATGCCGGCGACAACCCATACGAGACCAAGAGATAAAGCTTTCAATTTACACTAATAATGTTTCTCGCACTAGATATCAAACCGATGCACCGACTCGCTCAACCGAGCCGGCGCTCGTCCTGGCATTGAAAAAGAAGAAATTATTCAACGGTTCATCCTTGCCGGACACAAACTTGATCACTTCCCTCGCCCAGATACCACCAACAATGGCCGCAAGCGGCGGTAAACACACATGAGCTGTTTTCGCGACGCTCTCAATCAAATCCATCTTCCGATTGGCAGCCCTTCTCTCCTCACACAGCGCGCCATACAAATCCGACAAAACGCGCGTATCATCCGGTTGCGCACCGGGCAAGCGACCAATACGATCCTCAAACTCCAACAAGCAGCAGGCCACATGCCATCCAAACTCGGATCGTCTAGTCTCGGCGCCCCAAGGCGCCTTTAGCGCCGTCGAATAATCACAAAACGCCATGTGCTGTTCGACAGTCTCGGCAGACTCGTGCGTCGACGCCGATTTCCTCGCCTGAAACTTGTAACAATCGCCAAAGTCCACAAACACCCATCCGACAAAGCCGGCCGTGCGACCCGCCATGAAGGGCGTCGCGTTGCCGCGACATAAATCGGCCCATTCCACCTCCATGCGTCGTCCGAGACCGATCGCGCACACAATGCTGAACGACGCGACCTGTTTCGCCGCGCCGTCGACCGCGTGTACATCCACGTGCGGATTCATGTCCTGCAACGAGGCTATCGTCGCGGCGAGATCGCATCCCAGAAACCCGCCCGCTACACGCGTCGGAGACGCGTGTAGCGGCGCCAGACCGAGACGGGCGACGCCCGCCAACACGACGTTCTTCGCGATTTCTTGCCCCAGTAGTCCGCACACGTCGCCGAGCAGAAGCACGCTGGATGACGCCAGGCGCTGCTGCGCTTCCAGACCCCACAGCCGGATCTGGCGGTCGTATAGCGCCGCCTCGTCGCCCGTTAGCTGGCGGGAGATGGAATTGGGCGCGTGATTGCTGCCGCCGTCGGTGCTTCCCATTTTGGTGGATGCGTGGGTCGACAGCGGTTCCGAGTTGTGTGATGATGTGCTTGTGTGTAATATGGAATGGCGTGATGCTTCTACGTGTTTTTTAGGGTAATCTTGTACTCATGTCTACAATTTGTGTGTGCTTGCTCGGCAGTTTGATTTGCTGTGAGCGGGTCGACACGTAGATGGAATGAGTATATCGATGGCAGACTTTGCCGATTTGATCCGCTGAAGAGATGATATGATCTGTTCTGTTCTGTTCTTCGGCGTGTTTGGTAAACGCGCCGACACAAAACTGAGCAGATTTACGCCGGTTCTTTGCCCCTCTAAATTCAACTGATTTTCAGCGCGCCCGTCGACGCGTCCGAATTTTCCCAACTTTTTCCGTGCAACAAACTCTATATAAATGGCTGAAGGCGGCGGCGTTAAGCTCTTCCCCTCATCGCGCAGCAATGGGTTGAGCAACTGAGCAGGAGCAGCACTTGATTGTGCGATTGTTTCCAAGCCTATTTGATTGACACCGATATGGTGGTGCCTAATTTCGACATTAGTGAATTCGATGACCCTGCTCCGGCAGTTGTTGTGGACAATGGCGTCTATAATGATGACCATTCCGAGGATGACACGGAAGTCAAGGCACCGACTTCTTCGAAACAGACTTCAAGACGGAAGCTTCCCTATCGTGCTGATATTTCCGTTGAAGGGAAGAAGTACAAGGGGAAACGGGTCAGTCGAGGAGATGCAGAGCTTGATAAGAATACCATGGGTATAGTAACCGGCGACCTGGATAACCGTCCAAAGCTAGTACCTCTTCAGGACTCGGATGAAAGCTCGGATACTGGAGATCGTGAGTCGCGAGTCTCCGACGACAGCAACGTTGTCGACGGGAAGATTGCTGATTCTAACGAAGAGCAATTTGATGTGGAGGAGCGTCGAGTTAGTTCTCGATTGGCTGCCGCCGAGAAGAAAGAAGCCGAAAAGGCACGCGTCGTTCGTGTTCAAAAGGTAAGTTCCTTGGTTCATCCCCAGCAGATTGTGTGTCTGTATTCTACCCTCGCGCTCATGATGAGTTGAATTGTGCTAGACTATTGATGCTTCGGCAATGAAAAGCACTTATATCCATTCACTGAAGATATAAGAGGGTATTGATTTGTCGTGACATTGTCTGAGAGCTAACCACCGTGACATTCATGGTTTTGTTTATTTCGCAGAGTCTATATGATGGTGTCCTAGATATGCGCATTCGCCTCGAACCCCTAGCATCGCTAGCACGCAAATTCCCCTCCTCAGACCAGCGGAGGAGAGCGGATAGCTGGCAGCAGGGTAGTGAGATAAGGTCTGCTGTAGGTGGGACAGAGAAGGCCATGACTTTGCTAGTAGAGAGTATGCATTCTTCTTGGGTGTCGACATGGGTCAGTGATGATGATGTAGTAGACGACGCTCATTTCGAGGACTGGCGGAACTCTGTATTGGATGTGTGGGGGAAGAAAGTTGCTGAGGCGGAGGGTGTGGTCCCACAGGGTGGCTTCAAAACTATTGATACTACGGTGACAGCGCAGATGAAGGCTGCCTTGAGCACTGGTAAACACCTGAATCGTACTCGAAAGGTGCGGCAGGATATATCTTTGCTTGGATGTGACGTAGAGTTGCTGCAGGGTGTAGATAATATGCATTTCGACGACGGAGAATTCTATAGAACATTGTTGAGAGAAATTATCGAAAATGGAGAGGCAGATGGTGGAGGTTTGCGTTATGCCCAGCTGTCCAAGGCAGGCCGGGTCAAGAAGAAAATCAATCGGAGAGCATCGAAAGGGCGACGGCTTCGCTATGACGTTCATGAAAAATTGGTTGGATTTCTTGCTCCCATCCCCCTTCCGGACCCGGGACCCGTTGATGAAATCGTCGCCGCACTATTTGGCAAAAGGTGAACTGTTGTATAGTTTATTGTACAGGTTGTAAAGGAAGATGATGCCTAGTATCGTAATTTGGTGCTGTAATCTTTTGGAGAATCGACCAGACCTTTGCCCTTGCGTGCCCCGCGGTAGACCACTTCGATGATGTCGATAAGCTCCTGGGAGTTGGTCATGGGAAAGGTAATTTTATTGTTGTTACCAGTGCCCATGTCAACCATGATATGCTTGTCTCTATGGAAGAACATAACCGAGCACGGGTCGGTCAACTTGAAGTCCTCGTTAAACTGTGTTACTTGCGTAATATCGACAAGGTATATGACGGCAAAGTTCTTCACCAACTCGGCAACCTTGTACAGCGTCTCGTCCATGATCATGCAAGTCGGGTCCGAATCCATGCCCCACCGAATGACGACGACGCGGTCCTCCTCGCCGCGGAGCGCCTTGTTGACATCGTCCTCCGAGTAGAGGTGCGGCAGCAAGTAGGACATGTTGCAACGGGGAGTAGACTCTGACGTTCAGCCTCAACCTCGCCGAAAGGATGTGCGCGACAATCGACCAACGCCCAAGCGCAGCAGCGCACGGCCAGTGTGACCAACACCGCAGCAATATACAACCAAACTGTGCCAAAATTTTAAATTTACAAAATACGACAAAACGCAACTCTGAGCATCAGCGCAGCGTCACGGCGGCCAACTACAGTAACCGACGGCGATCGGCGCACGGGCGAGACGCAGCAATCTCGGCAATGTCGTTCAACGTGCGCGCGCTGAAGCGCGAACACACGATCCGATTCTGGCGTCGGATCTTTGCGGAAAAGCCGTACATCGGGGTGGTGCAATTGACGGGGGGACGAATGTGGGGACGGACCAACCGGAAAGCGCGGATCGTCGGCGACACGGAGACGACGGGGGCGGACGCGCGTTTCGCGGTACCCAAGCTGGCGCGCGAGGCTGCGCTACGCACGCGGTTTGTCGGACTCGCCGAGCTGTTTCGCGGATCGCCGGCGACGGTCGTGTACGGCGACGAGATCGGCGCGGTGGTGGAGATATTGCGTCGCGCGCAACGACTCGACGGCGGCGTGCTGGTCGGCGGACGGTTCGGCGACGGGCTGATCGGCGCGTCGATATGGCATGAGGTGCTTGAAGGGGACGGGGCGACGGCCGAGTGGACGCGGCTGGTGCGCGTGTTGCGCGCGCAGACAGACGTTGTGGAGACGCTGGATGCGTCGGGGCGCGCGTTGGTGCGAGGCGTAGAGCGGCCGACGGAGCGGCTTGTGCGTGTGTTGGCTAGTGTGCAGGGTAGCGTTTGAGTAAATGTGGTTTGATCAGATCTGCGAGAGTGGGGACGAGGTTTGCGTGCGGATTGCGAGGCGGGATGAGGGGCGTGTGCGACGGCGTTTGAGGATCAGGGTGCGTTTGGGACGGGTGAGCGTCGGGAGTGGGGTGATGGGGCCGGATATGGGTTGGAGATGTCCCGAGGCGGTGAGGATGAGACGCGACATTGGGGGCGGTGGATCGGCGGCGCATGGGGAGGGATGGTCGATGGATTGGATGTCGCCGTGCGGGGGTACGTAGATGGAGAAGAACGTTGGGGAAATGCCGCGCACTAATAGGTACGTCAGTTTGGGATCGGATTGGATCGCGAGATCGGCTACGCGTAGACGGGGTGCGCTGCGGCGGTTTTTACGTATTTGGCGGCGGCGAGCGGATGAGTCGATGGGTACTGTTTTGGGGCCACGTGTACAGCGGATGGGTGTGACGAGGGAGCGTGACGTTTTCTTGTTGATCGATTCGTGCGTCGTGGTGTGGGAATGAGGATGGGGGCAACATGTGTCGACAGATGATTGGACGAGTGTGGTCAAGGGCAATCAAGCTCAACGTGGCACGGCAGGCGAGTACCAATGCAAATTTGGCTTTCACCTCAGCTCGACGCACGAGTTGAACGGCGAATGAAATTTGCTTTGCATTACGGCACTGTAATCCATCCATCCATCCATCGCATCTACAGCGCTGTGCACCGCAGCGCAGCGCTGCGCCATGCGAGCAGCGGCAACACAGCAACTGCACCCGCTCTTGGCAGTAGTGGTGGAAGTCGCTCATCTACACAAACTACACGTACCGTGCACTCAGCCCATCAACACTGTCCTTAAAACCAATCGTTGCACCTCCACAAATCTCAACCCCGGCGCACCCGCAACGCGCGATGAACCCGCCCGACTCATCGGGCGCACCGCTGCGCTCGACCAAACGTCCGAATCGTCGTCGAAAGCGCTCGGAATCCGACCGCAAAAAGCACGCAGGATGGCGCAGTTGCCCGCGATGCTCCAAATCCGTTTCGACAAACGGCAGAAATTTCTACCATCACATGCACAAATGTGACCCCGTCTTCTTCGCCGATCTCATAGCGCGCGTCGATATGAAGCGCACCCAAACGCACCCCGCGCCCCTTCCATCCCCCCATCCAATGGCTATGCACGTTTCCCCGCCCCTCCCCAGTCCCACCGCCCCCGTTCCAACCCCCGTCCCCGCTCACTCCGTGCGCGGCTCCCTCACCGAGAGTCAGCACGTCATCTTCCTCCAGCAGCTCTGCTTCCTGCGCACCTACGATAGCACCGTGGACGCCGTCTTCCGTCGCATGGAGAGCAATCCAACCGCCGCATGGGGCATCTTCTCGACCGCCATCTTTGAGCAAATACGACGCGCCAAACGCGATCAAATGCGATACATAGCTCCCGCCGTTCCTTCCAATCCGCCCCCATCCTCCAACCCCGACACTTGTGCCCATTTGCAATCGCCCCCCAATCCCGCTCCGCCCACAAAGCCCCAAGTCGCCGTCGCCGCCACTACTGCCACCGTTGCCCCTACTCCTGCCGCCTCCTCTTCCCCGCTCTCGCCACATTCCCCCGCTCCAATTGCTTCCAGCCGCCCCGCAACCGCCGCTCCCCCGCACATCCTCCCTCCTTCCGCCATGCAACCGCCCCAAACCCGCCCGCCGAGCACAATGTCCATTTCCAGTGTCATAAACAACTGACCTTGTGGCTTTTTTCCGCTGCCCTCCTGTACAACCCTAACCCTCATTTTACTTGCCTGGTTCCTGTTTTTCGTCTTGGTCCACGCTACCGCCGCCCAGCTTGGACTCAACAAGCACTCTAAACTGATTTAACATTTGTTGCTCACGCAGCCGGCGCTCTTCATGACTGAATTGACTCAATGCCGCCCTTTCTTCCGCTGAATAAACCTGATTTTCCTTGCGCATTCGAACCGCCTCCATTCTTCTATGCCGGCTCCCGCTCATCACGTACCCTTGCGTTTCGTAATCTTCAATTTGCTTTCCGTCCAGTCCAATTTCTCCCCGACGCGGAATACGAACCCCATCCTGTACGAACGCGGCCATCGCACTGCCCTCGCCGGGTCGCAACGCCTTGCCGTAATCCTTCCCGCCCAATTCCAACGAAACGGGAAGATTGGGGCCCAAATCGTTTTCATCGTCTTCTTCACCACCTCTCTCACTCTCCTTCTCCGTCGTCAGCGCCTGGGCGCCCGTCGCGGCGCCAACGGGCAGCGCCGACGACGACGACGGTGGTTTTTGCGCTAAACTCTTCACGCGCTTGGCCTCCCTGCGCGCGCGTCGCTCCTCCTTGCGCTTCCGACGTCTCTCCTTCCTCTTGCGCTCGTCGGCGCCGACTTGGAATCGCTCTTCGAGCGTGCGCGGCGGCGAGGGCGAGTGTCGCCAAATCGGCGACAACGACACACGATCGCGTCGAAGCTGACGCTTCTGCCACAACGTCTGCTGCGACGGACTGGCGGAACGCTCGCGAGAACGAGCTGCACTGCGCGCATTTGGACTGAATTTTGGCAATTGTCTATGCGCCGTCTCATGACGACTGTCGCGCTCTCGCGACAGCTCGCGTGCACTGTATCGACCGCGATCATTTCGACGCATCCGATCGATAGAGCGACTGCGTGCGCGACGTCGCGGACTGTACCATCGGCCGTCGGGACTGCGCGAACGACGACGCGCCCGCTGTGAACGACCGGCTGATTCGACGTCGGCGCGTCGTGAATGCATCGTGCGCTGGTGGAGGTCGGTGGCTGTGGAGTGTTGGTGTGTGCGATGAGACTGGCTGTTTGTCGCAGCGTGGACTTTGCTGAGCGATTGCGCGAGTTGGATAACAATGGGCTGAATGGGGACGTTGAAATGAGAGATTGGGGTAGCTGTAGTATGATAATGCTAGTGGATCTAATTGTAGTGAAATATTTTAGTTATGATACCATTTGACTGAAAATATTTGGAGAAAAGTGTCCTGTTTTAGGTGGAGGTGCACTTGTCCAATGGAATTGCACGATAACGGACAATATCTTGATCGTGGAACGCGATCCACGATCGTTGCACAAGTTGACCAGAAAATATCTGCCGTCAATTAAATCACAACAATCTCAAATCATAATGCGCCAAATCGGCCCCGCACAACCGCCGCTAGCGGAGATGGAGATAAAGCATCTCCTCGCTGCCACTAGCGCTCATTGACGCAGCAATCGTCGTCAAATCCCATCCATCATGCTCGCCTTCACATCAGCCATTCCCCTGCGCGCACTGCGCCCAGCGACGTGCACCAAGCGTGCAACATCGCCGCGAGCGCCGACTCGCATGGTGATCTCCAAGGACACCAAGCCTGTTCGGATAACCGGCAACAACATCGATCTCACCGAAAGTCTTCGCGACTATGTCAACGAAAAGCTTACAAAGGTGATGCGTCGTTTTGGGCCCGTGGTCAGTCGTTTCGACGTGCATCTCACCGTCGAGCACAACCCCTCCGTCTCCTCCCGACACAAGGCCGAGGTGGTCGCATTCTCCGGCAAGACCATTCTACGCACCGAGTTCCGTTCCGGCGACATGTACACCTCAATCGACGCCGTGGAGGAGAGAATCAGTCGCACCATTCGCAAGTTCAAGGAAAGGAAGGATGCAAAGGTGAAAGGAAAGGATGGCAGTGCAGCTGTGGCCCTCCCTGATCTCGACGATGATGTTCAGGAGACCGATCCTGAAGATGTTTTCACCGACGTCTATCAGGATGCCGCTCCCCCCGTTCCGCCTGTCGATGCCGTCGTGAAGAGAAAGGTTTTCCCGATGCCCTTGCAGACCGTGGAGGAAGCCGTGCTTTGTTGTGAGTATGTTGATCATCCGTTTTATATCTTTAAAAACGCTGATACAAATCAGTTTGCGCTAGTTTATAAGCGTAATCATGGTGGATATGGACTCATTGAACCCTCCAATCCCGACGCAGTGGATGATCAGCCCATCTAAGTCGGACTCCTGAAACAGCATCCTCTCCTACAGAGACCTAACAGTCGTTCCTAGTCGAAGCAGACTTGACATAGTAAAATTCACAACGCCCCTTTCCATCTGAAATTTCCCCAGATTTTTCCCCCCGAATACGTTGACGCCGACACACCCATCATCGACCATCGCACGCCGCTGACGTCATGGTCAAGTCAATTTCAGAAGTGTGTCGAAACAATCTCGCGCCGCGCATCATCGGTCTCGATGACGCCCCGTTCCAAAGCAGGCCGCGAACCCCGGGCGCAGAGGTGCACGCTGTTGGAATCGTGACAACCAACGACCGCTTCGAAGGCATGATATACTGCGGCGGCATCCAACAGGACGGTCTCAACGCTGGTCCACGTCTCGCCGAGGCAATTTGTCAGAGCAAATTTCACGACCAAATTCATGCAGTGTTTATAGATGGAATCACCATGGGCGGTCTCAATGTCATCGACATCAATCTGCTCGCCGAGTCGTTGAACAGGCCTGTAGTTGCAGTCATGCGGTCCTATCCAAACATTGAAAAGATGCTTGGCGCGATATCAAAAGTGCCACACAGCGAGCAGCGTGCCGCCAATCTCTGTGCCGCCGGTCCTATTCATGAAATCAATGGTTGGACGTTCCAATTTCGATGCCCGTCTACGCAAAGCTCTTCAGATCGGCTGAAGAGTGCTGTCACGCCAGAGGATGTTGCTCGATTATTATCGCTCTGCACTCCGGACAATGGACAGAAGATTCCAGAGTGTCTCCGAATCGCGCATCTAGTCGGTTCGGCCATCAAGACTGGTCAGAGCTCGTCATCGGCATGATGCCGATTCAGCCATGCACATATTGCGACGAATTAAAAAAATCCAACTAATCAAAGGTAGCTTTACTTTGTGCAAACGCGCAACATGTCGGAAATGTACGACTCAAATTGACATCTCTCCAAGCGATTCCTTAGCGCCTTCACCCTTTCCAAAGAAGGCAGCATTACCAACACTTCCAAACAACGAAGTTCCCTTTGATTTAAAAGCTCGAATCAGCCCCATCGCCTGATTATACCCGGCAACATACGAACTACTGTCAGTATTACTGCCTTCCGCAGCACGAACAAGCACTTCACCAGCCAACACAGCGCTGTAACCTACATCGCGCAATTTCCAAACGTCCTCGCATTCTTCCAAACCGCTCTCTGCTACTTTGATCACCGAATCTGGAATCAACGGCGCCAGATTGACACTGGTATCCAACGAGACTTCAAACGTCCTAAGATCTCTATTATTCACACCAACAATCTCAGCGCCAATGTCCAACGCGATCTGCAACTCCTCTTCCGAATGCACCTCGACCAGTGCATCCAGTCCCATAGCATGCGCGGCGTCGAGCAAATCCTTTGCCCTGTCCTTTCCGAGCGCCGCAATAATGATAAGAACGGCGCTTGCACCTGCGGCGGCGGCCTCCGCGATCTGAATCTCGTCAATCATAAAGTCCTTACGAAGAACGGGACTCGGACCGGGATAGGTACCCTTGAAAGCCTGCTGCTTCTTCACAACGGCCACCAGGTCATCCATGGTACCTCCAAAGCCCTCTAGATCGGTCAAAACGGAGATGGCGCTTGCACCCGCCTCTGTGTAGACTCTGGAGAGATTTGCAGGGTCCTTGATGAGACCAATTTGGCCCTTGCTCGGGCTGCGACGCTTGATCTCCGCTATGACGGTGACGGAGCCCTTGGGTAGCTTGAGAGCGGATGCGAATTTTTTGGCGCGCGGCGTCGTGCCTTTTGCGGCCAGCGCTTGGGCAATGGGATGATCCGGTCCCGCTGCGTCCACTTGACTGCGTAATGCTTCCACTTCGGTTGCCTTTCGCTCGAGAATCTTTGCCAGGACGTCTGGGATGTCGGTGGCGACACTCATTCGAACAACGGCCGGTCGGCGGTGGCAAAGTGGTGCTTTTCGTTGTGCGGTGAACGAGGAGAGGCTCAGAGGTGCAACGAATGCCATTGTGGACTTTTGGTTCTAGCGATACCCAAGAGTCGAGTGTGCAATATGCTGGGTGGTTGAGGTGGCGCTGTGCGTGTGTTCGTATGGCGGGATCGAGGTTGGGGGCAGATTGTACAATCTCCCAAGGTTGAAGGTTGCGTATATGATGAGCTCCGACCTTGAGACGTGTGCTTGGCATAACGAGTTGACAAATATTTTCCATCTTGTTTTGTTGTTATTTTGATTCCTGTTCGTCTCATAAATTTCATTTTTATCTGTTGGAGACTTGAAAGAATTTGTAGAGGTACATTTTTATCCACTCGGAGCCGAGGTATCGCAAGACATTCGGTTTGGAACGGTCAAGACTGCCAGTGGCAGCAAATTTGCTAGTCCTATACTACAAATGTACAAACCCAAGTGTTCGAAGCAACGCACCATTCACGCGGCTCACTATATTAGTTTCACATGCAACAAACCTAGACATAGTAAACGCAACAAACCAACATCCATGACTCGCACAGCTCCATTTTCTAAGCATAATCGTAGACAAGAGCGTAAACATACAACCAAAATGTGTCAACACACTACAAGTCCCGTCTGTCCACAACGCCACATCATCCGCAACCGACGCACCAATCGCCTGCACGCAGGTGACGGCGCGCCACACAACAGCCAAACACAATAAGCAAACAAGCCATGAAAACGGACCATGACAACGGACGCGTCAGGGGCTTTTCGTCGAAGGCTGTCCGAACGGCACCAGGCGACGTATCCATGAAACGCTTGCGGCAATCCGGTTGGGAAATCGCATGACGCTCTTGACGGAATTGGAGAGTTGGTTTCGATGGGCGGGGTTATCGACAACCCTTCGGTTCATACGAATGATTTTGCGGTACAATTTAGGAAAGCCGTAGTATCGCGCCAGTCCGTACGCAGTGCCTTTCTTCAGAAGCGAGAAAGCTACTAGGCCGCCGACGACGTGCTCGCCTTGGATGGGAACCATGCTGCTGGCTGTGGGGATTGGTGTTGTCTACACGCGACGCGGCTCTGGACGCGATGCGTGAATTATGTGTAGATGGTCGAGACGCGGACGGGCCGCCGCGCAGGTGCACTTGGTTTACAGGCTGGCGATGGTATCGGTTGATTTGGGCGTCTGGGGTTGGGATTTATTCACGGGGAATCTGCGGGATATGTTGGCGGGTGACGAGCGCAAGTCGAGTTTGACGCGGCGCGCGCGGCTGATTTATGGGATTTTGTTTATGATGTTTCCAGGGCTGGGAAACGATGCCGGATTTGAGACTGCTTTTTATTTATGGGAGTTTTGTGTGATTTAATTGGTTGTCCAATGTGGCTTATAGTTGTCCTATTCCATGGCATGTTTTGATTGGTCACGGCAGACGGGAACGAATGAAATTGGGAAAAACGAATCATATCAGATGATCGGACTGAAGTCGGCACCAGTGCCGGCCAATAGATTACTTTTTCTGCAGCGAACAAGTGCGCCGTATATATACTGACACTGCGTCAGGTAACGGATATTCGTGTCCGACAAGCGTGTGACACTTTGCTAGAAATAACCGAAATATTACACACACTTCGACGTGCAGATCACTACTTCACCGGGTTCAACCGGAGATATTCACGAGATAGATCAATTTTTCGGATAAATTCCAGCACCTGCGGATCGTATCCGCGGCCAAATTCCATTCAACACACGCTGACCAAACTATCCCAATCTCCACAACACGACAATTGCTCCACCTCTCCCAAAATGCCTCCCTCCAATCTCCTGCCCGAATTCCTCACTCAATCCACGCAAGTCCTCCCGACAACCGTGAAGAAAACAGCATGGACCGACCCGAACAACACGAGCGTATCCTACATACGGCTTCAATCACGCAGCAATCTCACACTAGAAACCACCGATCGCATCGACGATCCCTCCCTCTACATATCCTTCATCCCGCACCGCACGCCCCGATCCGCGACGCTCCACTTTCTCGCATTCCAATGCTGCGAATTCGCGCTCCCCGTCCGCGCGCCCGACAGCGCCCTTCACTTTGACTTTTTCTCCCGTCCCGGCTTTGTCCGTCCGCACTCCGTCTTCCCGCTCATCGCCATGGACTCCGCGTCCGACCAATGCGTCCTCCTGGCCCCCGTGGACGCCTTCCACGAGCAGGTGCTCGCCGTCCGGTCGGGCGATGATGCCGAGTTGCGATGGGGATGGTCCGGCTGTTTGCAGTCTGTGCACGCCGATTTCCAAACCACCATGGCTGTCATCTCCGGCACATCTCCGCGCGAGCTCCTGCGCCAATGGGGGGATGTGGTGCGTGCAAACGCGACGTCGCCCGCTGCGAATCGTCGCGGGCGGTATGCGGATGTGTGTACGGCCAAATTGTCGCTATGGACTGATAATGGCGCCTCGTATTGGTATAGGACGGAGAAGGGATATGATTTACCGACGACGCTGGAGAAAACTGTCCGTCTGTTAGAGGAGCAGAATGTACCCGTTGCTTCCGTGGAGCTGGATAGCTGGTTCTATCCGCATGAGATTACGAGAAAGGTTACTGATATTTCTTATCTTGATGTCGTTCCGCCGACCGGTATGCTGCGCTGGGAGCCGCGGCATGATGTGCTTGGTGATGAGGGGGTGAAGGGACTGCAGGAACGTATTGGTAAGCGCCCGTTAATTCTGCACAGTCGTCATATTTCGTCCAAATCAGATTATTTGACAGACAAGTCTCTGAAAGGGGAGACGTGGTGGGTAGATGGCGATTGCGCACATCCCCAGGGTGCTGCTTTATTCCGGATGTGGATGCAGCAGGCCGAAGCGTGGGGTGCAACCGCCTACGAGCAGGACTGGCTTGTGGAGATATGGCAGGGTGTGCGTCAACTACGGCAACAGGCTGGTAGGATTCAAGATTGGCAACACCAGTTGAATGATGCAGCACATGAACGCAATATTAGTTTGATTTGGTGCATGGCAACGCCGGCCGATATGGCGCAGGCGGTGTCGTTGAATCAGATCGTGGCAATGCGTTCATGTGATGACTATCGCTATGCGAAGGACCCTTCAATTCTGTGGAGATGGCATCTAACTGTTAGCTCGCTGATTCGATCTTTGGGTTTATGGCCATTTAAAGATGTTTTCATGTCGCATGGCAATGAATCTGGCGTGGTAGATATCGAGGGTGATCCTAATGCTTTGCTCGAGGCGTGTCTCTCAGCTCTTTCAGCCGGACCGGTTGGAATTGGGGATCGCATGGGACGGACAGTGTCGAAAATTGTACGAGCAACTTGTCGTTCAGATGGTGTGCTCGTAAAACCAGACCTCCCGCTCGCTGCACTAGATCGCTCCTTGAGAAACCCAAACGGCCTGCTATGGGCAGAGACGAATTGCGGGCCGTGGCGGTACATTCTCTGCGTTGCAACTGGTTTGCCGCACGGACCCTTTGATGTACAACCGCTAACCGAGAGCATAGATCTGGGTGATGACGAAACACTAATATACGAATGGCGTTCAAGAGAAGCGCGTGTTGGTCAGACGATTAGTGCTTCTCTTCGTCGACATGAATGGCAACTATGGGTCGTTTGTCCAATTACGTATGTGGGCGGGATGAAATGTTCGCTGGTGGGAGACATTAGCTTGTTCGCCACAATGGGAGATCGTCGATTCCGAGCTCACAGCACCAACGATGAAGAGCTCTGCTTTGACGTAGTCGGCGTACCTGGAGAACGAATCACTGTTGGATTGTGGTCGGACGAACACGGTTTGCAAGTAGAGCAGGTGAAAATCCCATCGAAAGGTTGGCAATACGCCTGTGTGTCGATGGAAAACAACAGGCTGACCCTGCAATCAAACGACTGTAACTAAACTGACTACCTGGCGCCCCAGTATACGCATCGAAATAAAACATTAGCATACAAAGACTGAATCTATGCCAATCATAAAGGACGCGACGGCACGATGACGGGATCTTGTCGGAGGCTTTGTTCTGCTGCACGAATATAGCGCTGACAAGCATCTGCCTCCACAGCAGACCCATCATCACCCTGTTCAAAATGCAGCAACTGAGCAATACCCAACTTTGCACCATCGGTCTCACTAGCAATCTCTGCGCGCACCTCACGGACAACGTCATCCAGAACGTCATCCGGCACATCGGTGAGGCATTGGATCCACCAATGGTCCATCTCAGCCTCTATGGGCGGTCCGCCATTTCCGATGCGGGATCCACTGTGCACGGGCGGCACCGGGACGGGGTTCTGCGCGTGATGGTCGTGTTCGGCGTCGAGGAAAATGCGCAGATTGGACATCCAGATTTTGCGTAGCTTGTTCTTCGGAAGCATACTTCGTACCGCGAGATGTATGACGTCTTTGGGGCGTGATTCCATGACACGGCGAATTGGCACGCGTCTGAGCCCGCCGGGATAGCCTGTGTGATGGATGTATTCCTTCTTGTAGCTTTTGCGGCCTGTCAGGGCCACATGTCGGGCGTTGATGACTATGACGGGATCGCCGCTGTCGATGTTATCCTCATAGATGGCCTTGTGTTTTCCTTGAAGAATTGTCGCGATTTGAGTTGATAGACGACCGAGTACCTGGTCGCGTGCATCGATGATTCGCCAGATTCTGTCTCGGGGGATTTGGTGCCGTAGCCAGGCTGTCGATCCTTTTTGTGTTGTTCCCATTGTGGTGGAGCGTGTTGCGATGCTGAAGCTCGGGTCGGAGGGTCGGATCAATCGGAAGATGTCGTCGAGAGGTAATGACGAACGGTGGATATACGTGGACACGTGTTGAGAATTAAATTTGGATTACGTGATATCAATTTACCGGTGAATTAAAATCCGATAGGAAATCCAGCAATGATGATGAAGTGGACGAATCATGTAAGGCAAAGAAAAGTTTTAATCCAGAAAATCCCTGGTGGTGAATTATGGCATGAAGCAAATCACAGCGGCATTAGGACAGTAATGCAACTGAGCAGCAATGCAACCAGTGTTGTATTTGAGCGTCACGATCATAACACTGCGCAGAACTTGTTCGCGCCGCACTACATAAGCGGCGCTCAACAACAGCAGCAAGTCGGAGGTATTAGCCCGTCACAAACGCGACAATCAACAACATGGTCTTTGGTCGGAAGAAGGAAAAAGCGCCGCCACCAATGGCGGCGCCACCACCGCCGCCCGTGCAGCCGACGTCAGCGGCGAGCGGGCGTTCCAACATGCGCGAAATGGCGCGACAGAGCGACCGAACGGTGCAGAGAGCGCAGCGCGACCTGGCACGGGAGCGGCTGCGTCTGGAGCAGGACGAGAAGCGAATCACGGCGGAAATAAAGTCGTTGGGACGGCAGGGACGCGTACAGGAGGCGCGTATGTTGGCGAAGAACCTGGTGCAGGTACGACAGGCCAAGGCGCGTACCTTCCAGGCTGGTGCTCAGGCTGGTGCGATTGGTAATCAGGTTAATATGGCGCAGGCTAATGCGAAAATGGTGGAGATTATGGCTGGAACTACAGATGTCATGCATAACGCAAATCAATTGGCCAATCCTGGCGGCAATATGCAGATGTTGCAGCAGTTTGATATGGAGTCGGAGAAGTACAAACTTAACCAGGAAATGACAGATGAGGTGCTCGACTCGGTTTTGGGCGGCGCGGAAATTGATGGAGAGACAGATGATGTGCTTAACTCGGTTCTGGATGAGATTGGTATGGAGGTCAGTGGTCGCATGGGTGAGACACCTGTGTTGCGTCCGCAGCAAATTCCGGAGCAACAGCGTTTGCAGGATGCGGATGACCAAGCTTTGCGTGATCGTATTACAAGATTGGGCGGGTAATCACATAGTTTAATATAGCCACTGTAGTTTTTTTTGACCTAAAAGACTGTTTGCGTGATGGTTGGGTTTCATCGAATTTGTTTTTATGGCGCGTTGGTTGCTGTAGGAGATGTGTATGTTTTTCTTGGCCACTGCAACGTAGCCGCGGTTTTTTCCAGTTCCACGTAGGAATGTAAGCCATGCGGGTGGGGAAAATACAACGCTACACCTGCACCTGCACCACTCCGGCATCCGGAGCGCGGAAAAGCATGTTCGTAAGGTGCAGTGCAGCGCGGCGCAAAAAAGGCGACAACATGTGGATCTTATGCTTCCGACAGTAATCACCATGTGCGGGCATGGAAAATGGCGTTTGTTGCGTCCACTCGTGGCGCGCCAGAGTACGTGTATCTACGTTTGCCAGAGCGGTACTGGGCAGCTCTCGCGATTTGAACAATGCTCGCATCAGCACTGCGTGCACGTGCGCATGCAAGCAGCGCGCTGCACGTCTAATTTTAGTCGCGATGAAGGTCGATAAATGTCACGCTCGATATGATGTTAGCACCGACAAATTGTAATTTGGAACGCTCGGCTACTATCTTTCCCATCTCCCGTCGCACTTGAGAACCAATTCATACCACAACTGGCATACAAGAAGCAACATTGCACCAATCCAAAACCTAGCATCGCTCCGCCGCCAAGCTGGCCGCCAGTAAACTTGTTTCCCCGCAATGTCCATTGGCCACCGCGCAGATATTCCAATCCACGTACACTAAAACCGCAATAAAACCAGCCACATCCCAACCCGTTCCAACATCCACCGGGCCACGGAAGATATTTCCCACCAATCACCATTGACCAAGCCCCGAATCCACCGACACACCTTCCGGCATCGGGCCGAATCACAACACAACATCATTCGCCACTCCCTCGACGCAATCTGGACGCCACCGATCGACCATCATCTCAATCGCCACCGCATCCCAACCCGACCCATCGCCCACCCGAGCAACCAACCGACCGCCGCCTCTGCATCGCCGATCAACAATGCCCGCCTTCATCCTCTCCGCCCCGCTTCCGTCCTCGCGCCGCGCGCCCCCCGTCTGCCCGTCGGCGCGACGCGGCGCGTGGCGCGCCTCGGTAGCGCCGAGTCCGTCAGCCGCCTCGACCTCAGCGGCGGCCAGCGTGAGCGGGGTACGCGCGCGAGAAATCCTCGATTCGCGCGGCAACCCCACAGTGGAGGTCGAGCTCTCCACAGTCGACGGCACATTTCGCGCTGCAGTGCCATCCGGCGCGTCGACGGGCGCCTACGAAGCGCTCGAACTGCGCGACGGCGATGCGCAGCGCTACAATGGAAAGGGTGTGCTCAACGCGATTGCCAATATCAATGACGTGATCGCGCCCGCCGTCGCTGGTGCAAACGTGCTCGATCAAGCCGCCTTTGACGATATTATGCTCCAGTTGGACGGCACGGAGAACAAGGCCAAATTGGGCGCCAATGCCATCCTTGGCGTGTCCATGGCCGCATGTATGGCTGGTGCCGCCGCCAAGAAAGTCCCCCTCTATCAGCACATTTCTGATATCGCTGGAAGGGGTAGCGACCCCGTTATTATGCCTGTGCCCGTTATGAATGTTATTAATGGCGGGAGTCATGCAGGGAATAAGCTCGCGATGCAGGAGTTTATGATCCTGCCAACGGGTGCGGCGTCCTTTCCAGAGGCTATGCGCATGGGTGCCGAGGTTTATGCAGCCTTGAAGGGGGTTATTAAGAAGAGGTACGGGCTGGATGCGACGGCTGTAGGTGATGAAGGTGGCTTTGCGCCCAATATTCAGGATAATGCAGAAGGGTTGGATTTGTTGGTGGCTGCTATTGATAAGGCTGGTTACACAGGGTTGGTAAAGTTGGGCATGGATGTTGCCGCTTCGGAGTTTTATAACAAAGAGGGTGGATATTATGATCTCGACTTTAAGAATGCCGCCTCGACGTCGAGACTATCATCGTCGGAACTCGGGGATATGTACAAGGCGTTCAGTAGAGATTATCCCATGGTTACCATTGAAGATCCCTTCGATGAGGATGATTGGTCCGCATGGTCCGCGCTCACCGGGGATGTGGGTGCCGCGACTCAAATTGTTGGTGATGATCTTACTGTGACTAATGTGAAGAAGATCTCGCGCGCCATCGATGAGAAATCTGTCAATGGTTTGTTGCTGAAGATTAATCAAATCGGGTCCATTTCAGAGTCGATCAATGCATGCAACATGGCACAGAAGGCTGGTTGGGGCGTCATGGTGTCGCATCGATCCGGTGAAACGGAAGATTCTTTTATTGCAGGTATGTTCATTTATTGTTCAGAGTTGCGGTCGTTCTTCCCGAGCGTTGTGCGATGTGTCGTGCGCTAACGCGGTTTGTTAATTTCTTTTTTTCGGATTTTACTTGCAGATCTTGTCGTCGGGCTGCAGACGGGTCAGATCAAAACTGGTGCTCCGTGCAGGTCGGAACGATTGTCCAAATACAATCAATTGCTGAGAATTGCAGAACAGCTGGGAAGTCGTGCACGATACGCCGGTGACAACTTCCGCTCTCCGCAATAACGCCCCGAGGGGCGTCTATTTTGTTTTGATGGCATTGTAGAGAAAAACAGACAGTAGCTTGCCTACAATTCTTCATGAATCAGTACATATTCTCTCGATGAATGTCCAAACCGAAGCACGTCCTTGCTCTGAAGTTCAACGTATGTACGCCCAGGAACCCGCTGTCCGTTCAGATACGAGCCATTAGTTGAATCGAGATCAAATAAATACGGAGCGACATAATCTTGTTCAGCAACATTCTGTCTTCTAAACTGCAAAACGGCATGTTGCTTTGAACAACTCGGATTATTCAGAGGAACATGTACCACAGAACAATCTCTTCCCATCAACAAATACTTCCTGCTACCCACATACAAAATACCACCCTGTCCCTCATCCGTCAACAACTCGTCGCCCCGAAACAAGTACAATCTCCATTCGTCCGGCATCGTCGGCAAACAACTATCCAGCGGCTCTTCATAAACGACCTCGACGCCCGTCTCGGTCATACGCGCCGCCTTTGCAAGCGCACCCGAGCTCTCGAGCGTCGGGACGTGCTTGACCGTCGAGACGGCTTCTGAGGGGGGATCGAAAGATTTCGGGCCCCATGCGGCAGCGTCGGCGTACGGCGGCGGCTCTGGTTCGTGGCGAGAGCGCTTGCCAGACGGGGACATCATATCCTTGTCGAAGGACGGCTGCGCGCGAAGTCGCTGACCGCGAAAGTTACGACCGGAAAGCAGCGCGGCTGCGCGGCGCACTTCTTGTTCGTCGTCGAATAGCACCAGGGCGTAGCGGGCGTGGGAGTTTGTCGTGCTGGTTTCCAGTGTGATTCGTTTGATTGAATGTGCGGGCACGCCTTCGTGCTGCATGAATTGGCTGAGGTCCTCCTCTGTGATGTTGTTCACGAGATTGCTCACGAAAAGGGCTGGTAAGATGGGCGGTTCAACCCGGGCACGTCTTCTCGGCTGATAGATGTTGGTCATTGTGATGTGGGAGTTAGCAAACGGTTGGTACTGGGAGAACGGACGCAGCGATGTTATAGTGACGCACGGTGCCAAATCGCCAACTTGCAGAGCAGTGAGCCACTATGGAACAAAGCATTGTTATTGTTTAAGCAAATTATTTTAGTCGCATCAATTATTACAGTAGTGGGACATGGCGGTGTTCTGGAGCAGTTTGTGCGGCAGCAATTCACGCCAACTGTAGCAATTGATCACTGGGGAGCGTGAGCGAAAACAACGCCGCGCTATCTATACAACAAGAAACTGTACACAGCAGCACATAAAAACAATACAACTCGTGCCAAAAGCGCAACGGGGATCCTGAAATAGTTACACACACACACCGATGTTAAATTTCTCTCGGTGGATCCCACACGCTGCCAGCACCATCAACATGATCCCTTCCATCAAAGTGTGAATAAACGGTAATGGAGGTGTGAGGCATACAGTCGTGCAAACGTTGCAATGCGCCCAAATTGAAAAAGCCATGAACTTCCAAGGTGCGCAGCGAGCTGCACCACGTCATGATACAATCGAGCCCCTCATCGGTGAGATTTTTGGACGTGTCCTGCAGGGCAAGATGGAGGAAGCGGTGGCCGCGACGAGCGCAGAGCATTTTTACGCCGAGGTCTGTGAGGTGCATGGCGCCCTGCAAGGTGAGGTCGTGCAGACGCGGAAAGACACTGAGCGCACGCATAATGTCTTGCGAGACATGACTGAGACCACGCAGGTGCAATTTCTGCAATGCGGGAAGGTTGGCGAGCGCAACGATGCCGTCCAGACTGAGATCTTTGCAAGCGGAAAGGCTGAGGGAGGTGAGGGAAGCCGAGGCACAGGATAGATAGATGGAGGTACGGTTGGTGAGTGGCGAGCTCGGTTGCGGCTTGAAGGTAACGTCGCGTAGATTACGGGCACAGCTGAGATGGGAAGCGGCTTCACATGATATTCGCGGACAATCCTGTATGTGCACGGCGCGCAAGTTTTCGCAAGAGTTTACCAGCTGTTTGACAGCGGGATCTGTGACCTTTCCGACGCGGGTGAGTTCGAGAAACTGGAGCGACGATCTACACTGGCTGGTGCAGATGGCTTCAATGGTAGAATTTCCAATTTGCATCATGTCGCGCAGTCTGAGGACGCAAAGCTTTGTGAGTTTGGCGATGAGTTTGGCGAGTCCATTGTCGTTAATGCAATGATTTGTCGAGAGGACGAGTTTTTGCAAGTGTGTGCAATGCAGGAGTGCCAAAATGCCTGTATTGAGAACGAGTTTTGCGCCATCAAGGGTGATATGTTGCAGAAGCGGCATATGGGAAACGATGGTAGCGAAAACGTCATCCGAGGTCGACACGGTCGCACGGACGTCATCTGCGGCGGGCCACAACTGAACATCAGCATCAACAGCGGCAGCAAACATATCAGCGGAGAGCTCTGTCCACACGGGCTCTTCGTCTTCGTCATGTCGTCTGCTGAGGGCCCTGACGGAGGGCAGAGTGAGGCCGAGATGTGTGGTGGTGGTGCCGAAAAGCGAGGCGTACAACAGGACGGAGCGGTGGGTGACGAGGTCGTCGAGGGTGAACTCTGCGAGTCTGAGGGGCGCGGCGTCGGCGTGGAGTCTGTGGAAGAGGACGCGGAGAGCGGCGTCGGAGAGACGGGCGTGGGGGGTGACGACGATGTGACGGAGGGCGGGACAGGCGGAGATGGGACGCCAGTCGAGGGCGGCGAGTCTGTGGGCGGCGGGGGTGGTCAATGCGAGGGAGGTGAGGTTGTGGAGAAAGGCGGCGCGGAAGGAGCGGGAAACGGTCGAGAGATGCCAGGCGGCGAGCGGGACGGGATGGGCGGGCTGGCCGTCGCGACGGGCGGCGCCGGTGGCAAAGCGCAGGACGTGGGCGAGTAGATCGTGCGGCAGCTGAGATAACGTTGTGTGCGGCATGGCGAGTAATTGATGGAGGTTGACGGTGGTGCGTGCGAGAGGACGGTTAGGGAGCGGGCCTGTTGGAGTTGTACACGTGCTGGGAGATTTTGATGAAATGTAGTGATAGTTTGGCAAAGTTTTTTGAGCCATTGTTTTACAGTAGGGGCGCGGGCGCGACTGGCGCACCATAGCGACGCTATGGCGCTGGCGGCACATGGCGCAGTAGAGTATGTCTGGGCAGCGCTGCGCTGCGCTGTGCTGTGCAGTGCAGTGCAGTGCAATGCAGTGCAGGGGGGAGGGTAGCATTGGCCATCGACTGGAGACAGTACCGCTTGAGACATGAAGGGACGGGCCAAAAACGTCAGTCTCTCTCTCGCGCGCGACGACGCTCGTTGGTGCCGGCCGATCAATGGATCCATGACGTCATGACGTGTGTTGGTGCGCGACGGCTGTGCAGATGGCTCGGCTTGGCACGGCATGGCACGGCACGGGCGGGATAACGACAATTACGAGTGGGCGGGCAAAACGAATCAAGTGCTCGCTCAGCTCACGACGTAATGGCAGTTTTGTAAATTGATTCCAAAGGTCCCCCGCACGCATCTTGCTAGGTCTGCGGCCCGAACAGCGCGCTGTATTGCGGCGTGGCGCGCCACAGCGCTGCGCTGCACTACACTGCACTGCACTGCACAGCGGACAGTAGAGCGGTGCGGCGCGGCGAAGCGCAGCACAGCACAGAATAGAGCAAAGCGGCGCAACACAGTGCTACGATGCAATGCAATGCAGCACAGCGATTGCATGTCGTGACATGATGTGTCATGAATTGTACCACGCGACGCCGTGACGCAATGGCCGCCACATACGCTACGGAAAGCTGCTACACGTGTGCATTTCACTGGCGTACTGTACGCATCATCGACTTACAGCCTGTGGCGCACTTGTGTGCGCGGCCAGTAGTCACCCGTGACACGACGCATATTCTATTACAGTAAAGTGC
Source organism: Asparagopsis taxiformis (assembly GCA_030407315.1). Taxonomy (NCBI): domain Eukaryota; phylum Rhodophyta; class Florideophyceae; order Bonnemaisoniales; family Bonnemaisoniaceae; genus Asparagopsis; species Asparagopsis taxiformis. The sequence continues at coordinate 25,242 of JALQPE010002345.1, read as the reverse complement.
CGCACGCGTATCTACTAAATTAACATGTTAAAATGCCGCACGGCACAGCAAAGCACGGCACGGCACGACACGGCACACGCACCCCAGCGCGCCGCAGCGCAGCGCACCCGAGCCCATCGCCCCACACACACCGTCCTCTACAGCATTGCGTAACGCAACTGCATACCCCAGCGTAGCGTAGCGCCCAACAGCGCACCGCACTGCAGCACTCAACTCGTTTTAAACAAGACCCCGACCAGGCCACGCCACGCCACGCCACACCGCAACTCAACCGACCCGACTCGACACAACCCGATACGACACGACCCATCCGCCGCGCCCCAGCCCCACCCACTGTCGCTTCTGCCCATTCTTCCTCCACGCCCATGCGTCTGCGCTCCCCCACGCCGCCCAACCCTCCATCCATCCATCACTCGATATATTCCCGGCCCCAGTGGACATAGTGCACAAATTCCTCCCGTCCGCCCCCCACCACCAGTCGTCTGCAATGTCATCCACGCTCTAACCATGCCATCGACACCGCAACACCATCTAGAATTTCGCAATCGAGAATTCACCACCTTTCTGCGCTCCCGTCGCACCCTCTCCACCCTCGCCCGTCCACGCGTCACAGACCATCCGCCCATGACGCCCACCTCGGCCAGCATTCCGCTCCCGCCCCTCCCGACGCCCCCGCTCCTCGCCCAATCCAGCCCGCTCCCCCCCATCAACACCCTGCACGAGCCCCTCGACCGCCCCGCCTTTCCTAAAATGAGCGCCGGTAGCGCCCGCAAGCGCGCCCGCGAATACGCACCCATGGACCGCAACGTGCGTCTCAGAGATGCCCCCACCCAAAAACTCCAATTGGCCAGCCCTATTGCCGTCACAAATGTGCTCACCCCCCGTTGCGTCTCCAATTCATACCCCGTCGTCGAACCGCCCCCACCACCACCGCCGCCGCCTCCGCCCGACCCCGCTCCCATCGCCACCACCCCCGCCAGCGCCCAGACCGATAGAAGCATGGGTACGCGCTCCGCTTCCGATAGCGATGCTAACAATGAGGACGTCACTACCCCAGCTTTTGATTGTGAATTGTGTCATGCTAGTTTCTATCGCAAGCATCATTTGGAGAGGCACATTCAGAACATTCATGAGGGACAGAGACCGTGGACTTGCGATGTTTGCGGTTTTGCTTTTCATCAGAAACCTAATCTAGAAAGACATATCATGACAGTGCACGAGGAGCAGAGGCCCTTTCGATGTAATCTATGCGAGATGGCTTTTGGAAGGAAGGGCGTTTTAAAGAAGCATGTGCAAATGGTGCATGAAAATTCTAGAAAGTTTGAATGTGAAATATGTCGCATCTCTTTTGGACTCAAGTCGGATTTGAAGCGACATGTACAGAGTGTTCATCAGAAGAAGAGACCGTTTGTTTGTCAAGTGTGTTCGGCCTCGTTTGGCAGGAGGTCGGACCTCAAGCGACATACTTTATCGCTACATCCTGGCGCGCAGCTTCCGGCGAGACGAAATTGCGGTCCGTCCTAGTCTATGACACACTAATTTGTACATGTGTAAATGTTGACAACGGGACAGTGCGCTGCACTGGAGCGCGAGGCTGCCAGCCAGCCGAGTAGGCGCCATGACGTGATGAGCGGCACAACGCACACGCAGTGCTCATCGTGCGGCATTGATGCTGACTGGCAGCCAAGCTCTGCTTCCACCATGCATGTTTTCGGCCAATGAGTGCCGCGCCGCATTGTACACCGCGGTACCGCCATGCCATCACTCGACGAAACACTGCGGCTGTATGATATGCTCTTGTAGAGGGTAAAGAGAGAACAATATTATGGCGGCGCGGTGCCACGCCACTAAACTTGTGCACTCACACTCGGTTGCGTCATTGCCAGCCTGTCGCGCGTGCCACCAGTGCACACAACTTTGCAGATGCACCTATGGCGTGTAAGCACCCTTTGCGCCAGTCACCTACCCACATCGCAGTCTCGAGATGTACACACTTTTATTCTAACCGTCGTTGCGAAAACTTTTTTTCATCCTCCAGCCCCTCTAGATACTGTTACATCCTATCTGTACAACACTACGGTCGACTTCTGTTGAACGTCTTTTCCAGGCCGCGCCAACACGACGCATACGAACTATCTCGATACTCGGTAGTCATAGCAAAGTCCGTAAGCTTGAGCATTTTCGATGTTTCAAACATAAACGCCAAGTCGTTGGACGACAGTCGCACCGGTTGATCTCCGTGATGCTGCGCCACCGACTTGTGATATGAAACCGCATCCGGCCCGTGCGGTGCCATAGTGGAGTGCAGTGTGGAAGCGCCTGGCACAAATTTCCCACCGTCCTTGGATTCGTACGTGCCGAAAATCACACCCATATATTCTGACATGCAGTTGCGATGAAAGTACGGCAAACGGAACGTGTCCTCTTGCGTAGCCCAACGCGGCGGAAAGATGACGAAATCCGCCAAAGCTGTTCCCGCAATTGCGCTCGGCACCGTCAGCACCGTGAAGATGGACGGGTCCATGTGATCGAACAGCACGCTGTTAATCGGACAGAACAACGACAAATCGTACGCGAACGGCGCATAGTTGCCATGCCATGCGACGACATCGAACGGCGAACTGTACAAACGACACTTGAAAATGCCGCCCTGAAACTTGGTAATGGATAGAAATTCATTCTCCTCATCCGTAAACGCCGCCGTCGGATACCGAAAGTCCTTGGCATTGGCCAGGCCATTCGCGCCGATGAGCCCCAATTCGGGCAGCTCAAAGCCGCCGGCAAACACTTCAAGCACGTAACCGCGCGCGGCGCCGTCGTAAATGACCGTATTGGGCGACTCTTGATCGACAAATTTGGCGGCGAATTTGATACCGCGCGGAATGACGATTATGTGACCGGGCGGTACGACGAGGTCGCCCATTTCGGTCTGAAAGCGCAATGTGCCCTTTTCAGGAACGATGAGCATGTCGCCATCGCTACTCGAGAAGCAGCAATTAATCATCGACTTGTTGGCCGTGTACGTGTAGATAGCCAGACCTATGGACGGGGGGAGGGGGGCGGCGGAGTCAGCAAACGAGCGGGTGGACAGACGGGTTGAGAGTTGTGTCGATTGATAGATTGCATTGACAACGTACCATTTCGGTCAGATGGGTCGCCGGCACCCGCGATGGTGATGAGGCCCTCCACAAAGGTATGCGGACCGTCGAGCGCGTTGGTGACGGGAATTGGTGACCAGCGGAGACGCTCCGGCGTGACGTGATCGGGCTCTGTGAGTAGACGCGCCAGATCAGGGTCGGGGATGACACTGTCTTGGGAGGCGGAGGGACGGATACGATAGAGCCAAGTGCGACGGTTACGGTGACGAGGCATGGTGAATGATGTACCTGAAAGCTGCTCGGCGTAGAGACCGTACGGACATCGGAAGGGATTGTTGTGACGCGGCAGTGCACCTGGTAACGCCTCTGAGCTAAACTCGTTTCCGAAACCGTACTGATAGTGCGGCCAGAGCGGGCGGCGACTCGGGCCGCGACGCGTGGTGATCATTGCGGACGGACGGACTGGGGGACGGACGGATGGTGGTGGTGGTGGTTGTGTAAGACTAGTGGGAGAGTGTGCGCAGATGTGTTGGGTGCAGTTATGGATATTGGGGTCGTTGGGTGCTATTCTTATGTGTGTGCGTATGCGCAATTTGCGGACAGTCGGCGGGACTGGCTGGATTGGTAAGGGCAGTGGGAGCTGAGTCGAGTCGAGCCGAGGGGGACGGCTTGGGGTGGGGCGCGATGCGATGCGAGGCGAGGCAACGCGGAGGGGCAGAGCGGGGTTGGTTATGCGCTACCGTTGGGTGTGTGTGCTGGCGGGCGGTGGTGCTGTACTGTGGTGCGGTGGGTGCAGATGGGGTGTAAGTGACGAGGAGTGCACGTGGAAGCGACGGATATGGCAAGCGTGTATGCGTGTGCAGTGCGGTTGTATAAATATGTTACAGTAGACCTCTTGAACAAATAATGGCTTTTAAAGTAAATATTTAGAAAACGACTATATAATATGTTCATTTCAAAAAATCCTAGAAAATTGATCTAAAACATAACACTTGAATAATTGCAGATTGAATCATCACAGATCGACCATTTGATCAAAGATCGATATATTTCCTAATTGCCAAGCGTGAAACTAGATGACCACGACTATTCCAAACACAGGCTTTCTTCATAGTAGTTGCAATCCAATAGAGTATAAAAGTAGCAACTTACCCCAGTCCAGACCAACTCTCACCATCCAGATACCTCTACAGGCAACTCATCCACTCACAGCTCAACAACATGTCTACCAACCCTACCCCCAACGTCAATAGGGCCCTTATCATGCTCAGTGAGGCCGCTGAGACCCACCGTAACCGCATTCAGTCGAGTGTTCCCCGTGATGACTCCTCCGATGATGAAGTGTCAGCATGTCCGCTTCTGGACTGCTACGTGTCAAAGGGAGGGCCCGATACCCTCAAAACAATGACAAATTTCACAGAGTCTGAATTTGACTATATTTGGACACGAATGAACACCCATGTTCAGTCCACGTGGAACGTCGGGAGAGGTCGTAAGTCAAAGCATCAGCCCAAGGATGTTCTTTTCATGACACTCACTGTGCTCAAGCATCCTTCGACGTGGCAGATGTCTGGTTTGATGTTTGATATGAAAGGGCCAACCTTCCAGAAGCTGATCATGGGATACCTGGAAATAATTGGGCCAGAGCTGTACAAATTCGCAGTGACAAGAATGAACTCCAAGTACACTATGAAGAAGGAGATGTTGGAAGGCCAGGTTTTCTCGACATTCGATTTTTGTCGATATGCGACAGATGTCACTTTTCAGCAGACTAATCGTCCATCTGGGAATATGCGTGAGGGCAAGTTATATTTCAGTGGTAAGCACAAGCTGTACGGATACAAAACCGAGGTGTCTGTCATTCCACGTGGATACGCTATTGGCTGCAGCAAGCATCGCCCTGGATCTATTTCGGATATTGACATCTTCTATGATAACCTGGATTTTCACGAGAGTTCCGTGGCCAAAGGCAGTGATATGGCTGAACTTGATGATGATGGAGAATTGAATGACACTTACCCTAATCAATGGGGCATACTCGGTGACAAGGGATATCAGGGTGGAACAAGACACATCAGGATGATTCATCCAGTTAAGAAGCCAATTAATGGGACCCTGACTGCTGACGAGAAGGTGTTCAATGAGGAGCTGTCAAGTGACAGAATTATTGTGGAGAACTATTTTGGTCGCCTGTCAAGCTTATGGACTGTCATGTCCAACAAGTACAAGTGGAACGAAGACACGTACGATCTGGTTTTCCGTACTTGTGTGGCACTGACAAACATCCACGTCAAGTTCAACCCGCTTCGTGACAGTGACCAGTCCTTCTATAAGTCGCTGCAGAACTATCTTGTCAATACTGGAGACAACATCTCTCGTAAGAGGGCCCGCTCCCAGGAGCTCTATAGGGACAGGGTAAGGAGGAGGCTGGCGATGGAGTTTGATGACTTGCCTGAATATGATAGTATGTAGGGTTGACAATGCTCCAGACTTGATTCACCAGTAAAAATTCGATGTTTGAACCCTTTCAGGTAGGGGCAGGCTCTGAAAAAAATTGATCGTCGATTACATCCATAGTGGAAGCTGCATTCAGGAAATGACATTTAGTCGTTCATTGTACTGTTCGAAGGCTAGTAGTGTGCTGAGTAGTTTGATTGGACAAGCTTCCAGCGTGGCATTGGAGCGAACTTTGTCCCGCACACACTTTTCACCTTCCAGTACAAATCATCCTCATTACAGCAATTACCCAAGAGCAATCAACGTGGCAGGATTCGAACTGAGAAACTCAGTCAGTGCACTGTCTGATTTCAGGACGGACTTACAGTGTAATATGTAGCTGAGTATGCCAGCAGCCTCGACCAAGGGCGGGAGGGTATTGGCAAACACCCTGTATTTTGTTAAAGAAAAGGGAATAATTTTTGTACTGAGTAGTTTTGAAATGTTTGCGTATTTTCCTACTTGACGGGCCTTTGATTAAAATATACAAATTTTTTATTTTAGTTCGTAATCTAGGAAATGATGAAGCAATTAGGAAATGACTCGATCTTTAAGGAAATACCCCGTATTTGAATATGAGGTCTAGTAGGTCAAGTTGCGGTACGAAGGAGAAAGAACGGGGTGCGGACTCTGAGAGAAAGCGCAGCTTGTGTCGTAGCAGACGAGATGTGAACGGCACGTGCCGATGCAATTGCAGCGATTAGCTTGCTGTCCAGCTGTAATGGCGCGGGGTCGACGCGGAACGGAGCGGCATCCAACCAGGCGGTGCGGCGTGGCGCGTCTATACCGTTGCGGCGCATACGTACTTGACTTTGGATAAAAGATAACGCTCATTCGGATTGAGGCACTCATGGAAGGTCGATGCGCGCCACGCCAGTTGTCCTTCTCTGCGGGCCCTGCACAATGCCGCCGTTCCGTATATATCGACATGCACTTGTCGGAGAAGGTAGCGGCGCAAGCGCGCGATGCAGTGGATGGCATTGGCGCTTGCGTGGCATGCGTAAGCACGCCCTTGTCGACCAGTCGTCGGGCCTTCTTACAGCGCGCGTCTGATGCGCCGAAACGATCGCCTGTGAGGCGCACGCGCGGGACATTGTGCGCCCGCGCATGAAGGTGGGCGGTCCGACGCGCTGTTTGAAAAATTGCTTGCATAATTTCACAGCATGCATCCAATCATCGGCCTCCATACATGTCGATGTCAATCAATTTCGCATTTTGAGAGACGGCGACGTCTTGTTCCTGATGTGTGCATTTCAAAATGTCTCGCTATGGCCGGCCATTCCACCGCTTATCTGACATTTCTAGTTCACAATGCCGCTGTTTGGTCGATCGCACATTTCGTCCACAGCTTGTCCGCCGCTCTCGAGTCGCGTGCAGACGGTGATCCAAGCACCGCATGCTGCCGATCGTCGTGCTTGTCGTGCTGGCTTCGAGTTGCGTTGGTGCACACTTGTGTGATGGTGATTGGTGTGTAATTTGCAACTGCCTGACAATGAACACATTCCATTTCGATTCAGATCATAGTGCACACGCAAGTGGAATCAATCACAACTGAATCAGCATCGATTTGCAGACAACTCGCCGCAAACGTGCTCATCATCATAACACGTTGAGTGGGAGACAAATGATGTGAGCGTCATTAGACGATTTCTGAAGTTCCCATATGGGAATTGCATGGTAAATTTTGTGAACAGTTTTGCTGAGCGGGCGGTGCTGGCACGAAGCCTGTTTTCATCATACGGAAATCTGGGGAACGGCAATAGGCTCTTACAGTTCAAACGTTGAAATGTGAAAGTATACCTGATGTTCGAAAAATTTAGAGAAGTAGCGTGACAGAATTTCACCGTAACGCGTTGAGAGTAAAGGCAGATATCCGGCGATCTCGGAGCTGAAATTAGCTGAGCCACTCGAAATTTCACATATCTCTGGGGCTGGTTACGATTGACGAATTCTTGCGATTGGCTGCCTAAGCCAAACAACCGCAACCTCTCCGCATTTGACTGATCAGTCAAAGCGAGATACGAGGCCTCCAAACTATGAAAGGACCTTGAAAAGTGCTGGTGAGTTCAAAATCTACGAATACGCATCATTCTATGACGCACATTTCCTTGGTCTACGGAACACGGACTTGTACGTCATAGAATCATGCAAGTGAAGGGCGTTCGATATGTATATTCCGGAGGGCAGCAGTCAATCATCGGTTGAACACGAGCAACGCTCAATAGAACTATGTCAGAGCTAATAGAAGGGGTGTTATTCAAGTTGCGAGTCACATTTCAGCTCTTCGGTGACTGAGCAACAAAAGCTGCCTGAATTTGCTCCAAGGGGGCGCAAAAGAGCAAGCGGCTCATCTGCAGCATACAAAACAATCTCAACGGAGAGATATGCAGCCAACAGAGCTTTGCAATGAAATTCAAGGTGTGTTACTAAACGATGAAATCAACATGTACAGGAAGGAAGGTGTCAAACTACCAAGCCGGAAAAATTACAAGGAGAGAGACTAATCAGCAAGATACACCATTAATGGGTACCTAGCTGGAAAGGATGACTGATACAAGTTTCGTAAGAACAAACAGACTTGGAATCAAGTTAATATTGCAGATGTTCAGCATCTTTTCTGTATAAATATTGCACCAAGATCTATGGAGACGGTTCTTGTGATGTGGTTGTTCATTGTATAGGAATCAGTGCAAGATGAATACAGAAAGAGGAAGAAGCCTAAGAGTTTCTGATCTAGTGCACATTTATCCGATTGAAGGATTAGAAGAAACCAGAAACATATCAGGAGAGTGTTTTTAGCCTCTTGATGAATCGCAACGGCAAGAAACTGTCCGAAACCTACGAAATCATGGCGAGTCGGATTATGTTGCGCAAGTTCAGGAATTGGATATATCGGATGATGCAAATGAAGAACTTCTGGATATGTCAATTGACCATGTCACAGAAACAATTGAGTGTGACGGATCAGTGGGAAGAGATTCAACCGTTCAGCAATCAATGGAACATAGAATACCAATTGCAGCGTACGTTCAGAACAACAATCCTGTAGTCGAAAGAGCCAGGGCGCTCGAGGATGGAAGTGAAAATGGAAGCGATGAAACAGATTTGAATGGACGAAAACGCAAAATGCAAAGGAGGTTCAGTACTGAATTGGATATTATTCTTATGGAAGAGGTTCTGTCACAGAAAGCACACACTGCCTCCCGGGGAAGAGTTCTACCGGCATTTGATGCTGTGGCTAATGCTCTAAATGTTTCCAGAAAGTTCAAAGAAGCAGTTAGAGATGATCTAGAAATGCGGGCCAACTCTCGTTCCAGAAGTCGTTACCGGGGAGTTACGTGCTGGAAGACTGATACTACACACTGTAAGGATCGATTTGCTAGGAACATATATCAGTTTAGGAAGGGATGCAAACCGGAAGACTGTCATGAAGACACATTGGAAAAGTTTCTACGTTTGTGCCATACAATAAGTGAAGAAATGATTCAGAAAAAGTCCAAAGTAGATGAGAGAAATGAGGAGCAAGAGAGAAATCGCGAGGAGATAGAAATAGGTGGCTCACAAGTTTGTACCATGGCAATGATGCGGCGATCTCAAGCTCTACGGAATATGGTAACATCGGAGCCCGGGTCTGGCGAACGTGCCTCAAGCCGTGTGCGAAACGATGAGAGTGGAGTTGAGGAGGAAGTATATTTTTCTCCCAAACGTGCTATGAAGAGGGGAAGGGAAAGCGATGGACTTTCTCCATTGTTTGAAAGCATGAAACAGTCACAAGATAACCAGTTCAAGTTTGCTAAACTCAAAGAGGAAAGAGAAGTACGTCGGTATGCCATGGAGGTCGAGACACAGAAAGCGCAAAAGCAGTATCGAACAGACCGCCTAGAACACGAAAGAAAAGTTCTGCAGCTTGAAAGGGACAAACTAGCAGCACAGATTGAGAGAGAAAAGAAATCAGATGCTGAAATAGCTCTCGAGTACAAGAAATTAGAACTAGAGAGAGAAAAGCTTGCAGCACAAGTAGCCCAAAAAGAGGCAGAGGCGCAGGAAAGAATGAATAGGGATGCTGCACAGGCTGCGCGAGATCGCGCAGACGCAGAGGACCGTAGAGCATTTCGGGAACTGATAATGAAGAAGTTGTAGAAAGAAGTAAACTTTGCAAGCATGAACTTTGTTGCATTTGTAGCCACAATTGTATTTCCATTTGAATACATGATAATATACGACTATATAGAAGTCAAGTAGCTTCTGTAGTATCTCCATTTCACCCTTCTGTCGTAATCTAACTTATGCCGCCGCCGTTGAATTGATTCTCTTCTTCTCTCCTTGCAAAGCTCTACATATCTGCGATAAAGATTGTATTCAGCCTCGTTCTAATCCCTCTTCTAGCCAAGCCTCCTGCCTTTACACATTCATGATGAAATATTGATTTCTACCAAAATTTCATACAGGTCAAAGATACGAGCTCTACCCATATGTCCCGTGAGCAATGTTCTGAATGGAAACTAGATCTCCGTTCTATGAACTTTGCAAGGAGCTCTGAACTGCAGTTTGGATGTAAGGTTCATTTTTCTGTTTCCTATTCTGTGGTATTCGCAGTCCGATGGCATGGTTGATGCAGTACATCTCAATGAAGTACTTCGTAAATCACGAACCTATTCCGCCGTTCCCCGTGCTTTGCATAATCTAACATGAAAGGGGAGAAGACAAACGGTCATTACTCAAAGGCAGCTATTCGAAAAAGAGGCAATGATCGCATGTGATTCTTTAAGTACTGCAAGGGGGAAATTTAGTTGGGAACAAGTCCAAAGCCAGTGAACCATTCTTCCAGGATACAGTGGCACTCGAAGATGGGGTGAACGGGAAGGAAGCACATCAAAAAGGCTAATCAGGGAATGATGAAGTCGCAGAACCGAGTAGTCTGCTCGACCTTCGCTTGCAATCTGGAAGTTGTATTGCGCAGGCTGGGGATTTAATTCAGAATGCATTCGGTGAAATGGTTCAACGCATACTCTCTAGTTTGATAAGAGTATCAGTATTTATTATCAACTGGTAACAGGAGTACAGAAATGACACACGAAGTGAACAGTTCGAGGTGATTTTAGAAGTCTTCACTGCGAGTGCCACATCTGTAACTAGCGCTATCATTCAAATATTTAGAGGAGATAACGAGAGGTATTCTGCAATTGTAGGTGGGTTGCAGTCAAAATATTGACTTGTTTGCGAGCCATATATGCAAGTGTGGAAGTTGGTCAATATGCAGGCGCATGAATACTGTGGAACAACGTTAGTTCTAGATAGCTGGTACGAGCTACGGACACGCTGTCCTTACGAAACGAAACGAGCAGTCCACCCGCTGGTGTTTGACTGTATTGTTAGAACGGTAGAAGGTAGAGTGGTTAGCGAGTAGACACGAGCGTCACGACGCAACAATCCACGCGAGGATTACGTTAGCAAACGAGGTGGTACGTCACCGGAGGCGCTCTCAACCAAGCCCGGAGGCACTACACGCAATCAGCCTTACGTGCGGCGATGGGTAGGGAGTACGCAGCTCGACGGAGACGAAGCCTCGCTAGGCAAAACGTAAACGTAAAACGTAGAAGTCAGTCGTAGACTAGAGCCGTTGCTCGATCGTTGAATTGTCCCCTTTCCCTCCCGGCACGATGCCAATACCTATATGGCCACGATGCCAATACCTATATGGCCACGATGGCATCGCTTTACAGTGTAAACACTGCTCGTAACGTCCCCGAATGGGAAAGGACCTTGTGGGTCACACGTAGGGACCCGTTGGTCCGTTGGCCGTTGCCAGTACGTTCGTTGCACACGTGTGCCGGTTGCGCGCGCGCATGCGCCAGCAATGCACGAGCATTGCTGTCATCGGTCGTGTCCGCCGAAATTCGAATTCCGCGGAAAACGTAAATATTTGCAATTTCGGAATTGCCACGTATACTACACAGCCCCACCCCCACACGTGGACGTCCCGGCCACGCGAGGCCCGTCAGGACGCGCCTGAGACACGGGGCCGTGGCGCCTCTTCGGGTACAACTGCGGACGTGGCAGTTGTCCCGAAAAATCTCGTTTAACCGTACGCGGCCCGGTTGGCTGATCGGTTCGCCACGGCGCCGGAGCGCGCGCGTGCGCTCCGACTCTTCGTAATCATCGCGGCCCGCCCGTTGGCGTCGTTCCGTGGTTAGTCGTAGGCCTCGGAGGCTTTTAGCATCGAGCTGCTTCGTAAACCTTCGTTTGTTTCTTTGCGTAATCGCATGGCTCCGTTGAGCTTCGTAATACGTGTTGGCAGGTCGTCTGCAGCGGGGGAGGGGTAAGCGTTAAGCCCCTCCCCACAATTTTTTGTTGTGGCGTCTACCCCGTCGGGTGTCGTATGGCTTACGTAGCCCGTGCTTCGAGTTCGCGGCGGCGCGTGCCCGTTGGCAGGTTCGTAACACACGTAACTATTCGGCAAAGCGGCGGTGCGTAGCGGCGGCTTTTCACTGCGAGTGGTACGTTAACCTCGATCGTAGAGCCCGTTGGCGTGCGTATCATTTAGTAACTAACTCGGAAATCGTTTCCGCCGTCGTTTCTCGTTCGGATAACCCGTCGGGTGTCGTATTCCGTTGAGCATTCGAGCTCTTTGGCACGTAGCACGTCGGTGCCAATTTTAATTTGCTCCGATGAGTTGGGCGAAAATTCGTCGAACGTCAGACCGACGCGCGCGTGAGTCGGCTTGACGTTCTACGCCGTGGCGTGTACGCAGCAATTCGGCGCAGTACGTTGCGGTTCCGTTAACGACGTGGTTGCCGGCGGGCTTGGCATTTCGTATAGCCGTTGACGTAATTAGCGCCGTCACGCTTCACGTTCCCGCGGCTTCACGTTGGCCAGTGGCGTTATCATTTTGTAACTACCTCGGAATTCGTTTCCGCCGCCGTTTCTCGTGCGGGTAACCCTGTCGGGTGTCTAATTCCGTTGAGCGTTCGAGCTCTTTGGCACGTAGCACGTCGGTGCCAATTTTAATTTGCTCCGATGGGCTGGACGGAAAATTCGCTAAACGTCAGGCCGACTCGCGCGTGAGTTGGCTTGACGTTTCACGCCGTGGCGTGTACGCGGTAGTGCGTCGTGGTGCGTCGCGGTTCCGTTGACAACGTCTTTGCCGGCGGGCTTGGCTTTTCGTATAGCCGTTAACACCGTTAGCGCCGTCGCGCTTCACGTTAGCCGGTGGCGCAATCGTTGCGCTAGTCCGCTTCGCGTGGTGGCGTCGTTCGCCGCGGCGTCCGAGGAGCGTTTCGTTAGCTCATCCGTTATGTGGTGCGACGTGCACCTGGGCATACGTAATGCTCGCCCTCTACGCCGTTGCGTAATTTCGTTTATTCGCCTTGCGAACCCGACGGGGACGCGATTGACGGAGTCGTTTCGCATGCCCGCGGGCGGTTGAGGCTGCTACGTGAGCCAATTTTTCGTCGGCTCGTTGCCTTCAGCTGTGCCGTTTCCGTTGGCTACTAGCTTGTTCGCCGTTGCGTATTCGTATTTCGTTTCGTACGTTCGGCCCGTTGGCGTGCGTCGTTATCGTTAGCGACGTCCGCGTACGCGCTCGTATCCTGGCCGACGTGGCCGGTGGCGCGCGCGCCTTCGAATTCGAACGGGTCTAAGCTCGTTAGCTTCTTGTTTTGCGACGCGGACGTGCGCGTCTTAGCCTTCGTGACCGTACGTGGTCTACCCGCCTTTCGGGTTTGTTCGTGCGTTTCGACTAGCCGGCGGGCTTTTCGCTTTCGCGCGTCGTTCGTTATGCCCGCGTGGCCGGGCACCGTTGTGTCGTTCCGTGGTTGCCGTACGTGGCTACCGTGTTCGGCGTCGTGCCTCACGATGGCGATACGGTTCGCCGTCCGTCGTCGCGGCCTCGTTGGCTCGTCGTTGGCACGCTTTACTCGCGCGCTTCGTGCGCTGAGACCCGTTGGTCTAATTCGTCGGCTAACATATAGCTTCGTTCCGCTTCGTGCGGGAAGTTTCGTAATGAGGCCGTTGCCATCTTCGTTGGGGACGCGTCCGTCCTACGTCGTTTCTCCTCCTTCCGGCGTTACGTTGCCGTTAGCTCGCGAGCTGTTTGGCGTTGACCTCGTTGGTCGATGCGACTCGTTGTCAGCGGCTGTCCACGGGGACGTACGATGGCTCACGTGACATGCCAAAATTACGAAATTTTCGGGGCACGCGTGTCCCGAGATTTGGCCGGATTAGCGCACTGTAATCGGCCCGATTTTTCGTACCGCGCGTCCATGGCCCGCTGGCCCAAGTATAATTTTTCGCGCGAAAAATCTGACGTGTTGTCCGTCCGTGGCCCGTGGTGTCGTCACCTTTGCCCGTGGGGCGGTCAACACTGTCGAGCCAGTCGTGGCTCTTCACATCGTGTGAATCGTCCGCGCGTGGACTCGTCGTCCAATCTTTCGTTGGCGCTCGTGCCTCCACCAACGTATGGTGTCGAAAACGAAAAGAGCGACGGCTCTAGCACGCATCGCGCCCCCCCAACGCAAGGGTGGACGTCCCGGCCACTCGTTGTGCCTTCGCTTCTCGTTCGTGCGGCTCGTCGCCTTCGTTTGTTGCATCGTGCAACGTCGCGCACGCGTGCGCTTAACCCGACGCTCGTGTGCGTTTTCGGGGGCCGTCGTGGCCTTTCACGTTGTTGCTCGTCGCACGCGTGCGAAGTATCGAGAGACGCTCTCTTCAGATACGTTCCGGCGGGGCTCCCACGTAGGGGTACGATACCCGACCCACTTCACGAGGAAGTCTAACATTCCGTCCTCGTTCACGCGGTGGTTGAGTAGGTCGTCTACTACATACGCCGGACCGTCGCGGTTCTTGTCGAGGTCTGCCTCGGTGGCATCGTATGGCTCCGGCGGGGGCGCGTTCGCCGGCGTTGGCGCGTACGCAACGCGGTCCGAGTTGACACGTTCAACTACGTCTCCTCGTTGGATGACGAACGTTCGTACGTCGTTACGTTACGTAGTACGCGGAACGGTCCCAACGCGTGGTTTCCGAGCTTCGTGCCCTTCGTGGTCCCGTCCGTCGGGTCGATGAATACGTATTCTCCCGCGCGGATGTTTCGATTCGAGACACGGACTCGTTTGTCGAAATTTCGTTTATAACGTGCCTGCGCGGCCGTCAGCGTTCGATACGCGTTATCCATCGTTGTGGCGAGCTCACGCACGTAAGTGGCTCGCCCTCCCCCGTCGGGTAGTTCGCGGTTCGTTACCGACGTGTGTAGCGCCAACGGTGGCGGTGGATTCGTGAGAATCAAATCGAAGGGCGTCGTGCCCGTGCTCGAATGCACATGCGTGTTGTACGCAAACGTTAACGCCGATGCGTATCGATCCCAGTCGTTCTGGTTTTCGTTTACGTAATTGCGCAGCATCGCCAGGATCGTCCTGTTGTAGCGCTCCACCTGCCCGTTCGTTTGGGGGTGGTACGTCGACGTAAAGACGTTCGTCACGCCGATTTCGTTGCAGACGCGCTGGAAAAACTTAGCAGCGAACTGCTTTCCGTTATCGCTTATGAGCGTCCGTGGGGGTCCATACGAGAAGACCCACGCGTTGACGAACGCGCTCGCCACGTTGGCGGAATCGATATTTCGTAGAGGTACGACTCTGGTTAGCTTCGTAAAGCGGTCCGTTATAACGAGGATAAATCGGTTACCACGCGTGGTCTTCGTAAGCGGACCTAGTATGTCGATACATAGGTCTCGCAACGGCTCCGTAGCCGGGAATAAACGTAACGGGTTCGTCCGTTTGCGAAGCTTCACGCGGTTCTTCGCACATCCAACGCAGTTTCGTACCGTTGCGTGGATGTCGGCGGCCATCGCGGGCCAGTAGTACGTCCTCCGTAGGGTGTAGTACATACGTGTTTGTCCGGGATGTCCAGCGAGGACGTGGTGGTGCGTTAACTCCAGCAGCCTCGGGCGTAACGAGGCCGGCACAACGATTTGTGTACGTTCCTCGTCGTGAGGGTTCCGGCGTCGGAGTAGGCCATCGTGGCCTTCGAAGAATGCAGCGTCCTGCGTCTCGGATTGTCGTGTCAGTATCGTTTGACAGAACGTGTCCTCGCGTTGAGCTTCGATAAGCTCGTCCCTCGTAATGGGAAGCTGAACGTCAGCTGGTGGCACGCGTGCCGAATCGTCTTCAGCAGCGCGCTGTTCGTCGAGGAAATCCGGTTCCTCGTCGAGAACGTCATCGAGCGACGCGTCGCGGTTGAACTCGAGTCCCTCGTTGCCAGCCGTCGCGGCTGGTGCTCGTTCGTCACGAGTCTCGTTCGACGGGTCGTCGTGACCCCTGGCATTCGGTGCCTCTTTACGTACGGACGTCGTTCGTCCTTGCCCTTTTCGTGTGGGTTGTCGCCGACTGCGAGTCGTCACGAGGACTGCGTCCCCGTACGATGGTACGTCATCGTCAACGGGTCGACCGTCGTCATACGTAGATATCACGCGTGATAAAGCGTCAGGTACCTGGTGCACGCGCCCAGGCCTGTACGTAACTTCGAAATCGAATTCGGCAACGCGTAGCCTCCATCGTAGTAGTCGTCCGGACGCGTCCGTAAGCGTCATTAGCCAACGCAAGGCTTCGTGGTCCGTACGTACGGTGAACTGCTGACCCTCTACGTAGGGTCGGAGCGACGTTATCGCCCAGACGACGGAGTAGCACTCGCGCTCGGTCGCTGAGTAACCGCGTTCGGTTTCGTTAAGGGTCTTCGACCAGTACCCAATCGGCACCCATTCGTTGGGCTTATCTTCGTTCTGCTGTTGGAGCAACGTAGCTCCCAGCTGATACGCCGACGCGTCGGTATCGATCATGAACGGACGTCCCGCCTTCGGAAGGTGCAATACTGGTGGCGACACCAGTATTGTCTTCAACGTTTCGAACGCATTCGTTTGCGCGTCAGTTGGATTCGTCCAATCGGGGGAAGCGTCCTTCTTCAACATCGTGTTGAGTGGCCGAGCGATCTCGGCGTACGCCTTTACGAAACGGCGGTAAACGTTGGCCGCGCCCAAAAACGATCGGCATTGCGTCTTATCCCGCGGGAACGTAGCCGTACGAAAGGCTTCCTTGTTCCGAGCTGCGACGTGCAGCTTCCCTGGGGTAATCACGTGCCCCAGGTAGTCAACTCGTGGTTGAAAGAACGAGCACTTCGTGAGCTTTAACGTTACTCCTGCTGCGCGTAGCAGGGAAAGCACCTGGTCAACGTGACCCAGGTGAGACTCGAGGTCTTTCGAAAAGACGATTACGTCGTCCAAGTAAACAAGGCACGATTGCCAACGTACTCCGGATAGGATTATGTCCAACGTCCGCTGAAACGTAGTGGGGCATTTCGTAGCCCGAATGGCATTCGCACGTAGCGATACGTTCCCATGAAAGACGTAAACGTTGTCTTATCACGGTCATCGGCGGAGACGGGCACTTGCCAGTAACCGGCGTTACAGTCAGTGTCGTAAAGATGGCGGCGTCGCCAAGCGAATCGAGGCAATCTTCCATACGCGGAAGTGGATACGAATCGGCGATCGTTTTCGCGTTCAAACGTCTGTAATCGACACAGAAACGTAAGGATCCGTCCTTCTTCGGCACCAGCACGATTGGTGACGCCCATTCGCTGGACGCGGGTTCGATAACCCCTTCGTTGAGCATCTTCGTGATCTGCTCCTCGGCTATCGTACGTAGAGCCGGACCCTGACGATAGGGCATTGAACGTATGGGCCGCGTGCCTGGTTCGAGTTCGATTCGATGCTCCGTAGCATTGATTTCGCCGAGGCGTCCGCTCGTCCACATTGACGAATGTGTGGCTAGCATCTCGTTGATGCGCTTTCGTAAATCCTCGTCGTCGAGGTGCGACAAATCGATTGTCGACTGCCAATCCGTGGCGGGGTCGTTCCCCTTTTCGTTGACCAACGGGTCTGGCGTTTCGTCGCCCAACCCGTTCGTGCTCGTCCGCGTCGTCGCGTCGACTAGCGGTAGGTTCAAAACCTTCGCGAGGGCTTCGCCGCCCTCACGCTTGAGTGGGACGATTCCCAACGGGGAGCGTACCGCGTACGCAATCGTCGCGCCTTTCGGCAGCTCGCGGTCCTTCTTCGTGAAGCTAGATACGATAATAGAGAACGTCTCTCTGGGTCCTACGTCGACCACTCCGTTGGCTATGCGCAGCCCATGCCGGAATTGCACCGACGCTTTCGGTTCGAGGAACACGAGTCCGGTCGCATCCGTCGTCACGTTGACGGTCCGTTGCGACATCGCCGGTACACGCGTGTACTTCGTCAGGCGAACCGAGAACGTTCGGCTCGGCCTATTCGAGGCCGCGTTACGCTCGCGGCGTTTCGGGGGCTCCACGTTTGGATTCGTCTCTTCCCCCTCCTCGTACGGAGTCTTCGTATCGCCCTCCGCGATAATGGGTATCGTATCCCCCGGTGGAGGTCGATTGTCTGCGCTCGACAGCGTATAGCATCGACATGCTTCGACATGAACGACGTGCCCATTATAACGGGAACAGCCAGCGTGTTGGCTACGAAGAATTTTACGCGGAACAGCGAGTTCCCCAGCCTGACGCGAAGCAGGATGGCGCCTTCGATAGGCAAACGTCGCCTGTTGGCGTCTCCGAGCTTCGGTAGCTCTTCGTCACGTAGACAGCGGTCGACCCAGTCGTAGGGTAGTAAACTTGTTCGTATCAAGTTGTAGCCGCTGCACGTATCCATCGCGATGGTAATCGCCCTCATCACGTTGAGGTCTAGTCCGATCGTTCCGGATACGATATAATGCTTCGACGCAAGTAGGCACGTATGCCCGTCGAGGACCAACGGTTCGGTCCTGACCGGCGCGCGGTCTACGTCTTCGCTAGCGGTTCGTCGCTTCATCGTGTGAGCCCGTATGGCTTCTTTTGCGTCGAAACGCTTCGTATAAGCCGCGTGCTTGGCTTTCTCGCGCTCGGAAGCGTCGTGCTTCCGGGTAGCGCGTCTCGCTCGTCTGCGAGCTTCCTCTTCGTGTGAGGTTCGTTTGTCCCGTCGGACTTCGTTTCTTCCCCCACGTCGGGTGTCGTGTGACTCGAGTTGGCCTTCGCGGCCGTGAGCTTTACGTAACTCTCGTTCATCGGTGAGCCTGCGGAGGACCAATCATCGACGTCGGTCGTCCCCCTTTCACGTAAGGGTTCAGGCGATGTGGGTGGCTCGTGACCTACATCGCCTGGTCGTTTCCGGCGCGGGGCCGTTCGACACGTCGTCGTCGTGAGCCCACGAAGCTCGTTCGTCATCGTGACTCGTTTCCACCTCGAGTGGTGTTTCGTCAGCGGAGGTCGTCACGTAGACTCCGCTGCGGCCATTACGCTGGCCATTTCGTTCGTTCGCCAACGGGCGGGGGTCACGTCGGTCATTACGAAAGTCGCCGCGGCGCCTGTCGAAGGGCCTTCCCCCGTCACGATTGGGGTTTCGGAGTATCGTAGGCGGCGTGCCGTACCTCCGCGGGGTCACGTTCGTCTGTGTTTTCGGAAGTGGACGCGGACGTCCGTCTCTCTAGTACGGGTCCTAGTCGGCCCCGAGATTTACTAGAACAAATGAACGTCCGCGTCCGAAAAAAATAAAAATTTTTTGGATGCGGACGTCCACTTTCTCTAGTACGTTCGGCGGAATACTAGGACCCGACATCCACTTTCTCTAGTACGTTCGGCGGAATACTAGGACCCGACATCCAATTTCTCTAGTACATTCAGCGGAATACTAGGACCCGACATCCAATTCTCTAGTACATTCAGCGGGATCCTAGGACCCGACATCCACTTTCTCTAGTACGTTCGGCGGAATACTAGGACCCGACATCCACTTTCTCTAGTACGTTTGGCGGAGTACTAGGACCCGACATCCAGTTTTTCTAGTACGTTTGGCCGGATACTAGGACCCGACATCCAGTATACAATATATCAGCAAAAACCGGAGGGAAGAAATTACAGCGGATGGTAAATTAAGGGCCCATATCGGACCGTATTTTATTCTCTCATTTACGAAACTGCTCGTATACAATACGTCTCTCTAGAATAGGAAATACATATCTGGTCAGAATAGGAAATAAATACCCGGTTAGAATAGGAAATACGTATCAAGCCAGGATACGGAATATGTATCCAGCTAGAATATGGAATACGTATCCAGCCAGAATACAAAATACCTGTCAGCATACCGTCGATCACCCATCTCCCTCACTATCGCGTTCTCCCTACCATCCGAACGCCATGCACCACCATCCGCACATACTTCAAGAACCCTCACGACCTAGATTACAAAAAATCTGCTCCTTCCCAATACCATCCCCGCTTTCCTCGACACCACCCCAGCCCATTAAATCATCAAGACATGAAACACGAACATGGTCAGCAAAATCTTACACGACTTGAAACCCACTCTTACTTCTATCGTAAGCCTGAAAATATACACATACCAGAAACACCTCACAGCTTCATTCCCCATCTTCCTAGATCCCTTCTTCACTCTCCCTGAGTCCTGCCATTCCTGCTTCACCACTCCTGCATCACATACACAACATCAACCCCAACAGTCAGATTCAAAAGCAACGCTTACCACGCCAGATATCTTAGAAAATCCCTTACTTACCTCTCATCCATCCTACACACAATACAAACCATGATCCAAAAACCTTGCAATGAATAATCAAAGTCAGCAGTCCATATCTTCGCAAAACAAGTCTTGGCGCTCAATGAAACTTACCTTCTGTCATCACCATTCCAGCATCACCTGCATAAAATCGAAATCAACCACAACAGTCGGACTCAAAACCCACATGTCCCTCTCAGCATACTCTCAAAACTTCCGCACTTTCCTTCGCTCGACACAATACGCACCATGACTGGATAAGCTTCCAATGAATAAATATCGCATTAACTGCAATAGTCAGATTCGAAACAAACACTTCTCTCGATGCATACCCTCAGAACTCACTTACTCTCGTTTCATTCTACACACAATACATACCAAAAGTCGAAAATCTCACAACCAACAAATGAAGTCAACATTCCGCATCTTCGCACCACCGGACTGCGCGCTAAATGCAACTTACCTTCCGTCATCACCATTCCTGCATCACCTACAAAAAATCGAAATCAACAACAACAGTCGGACTGAAAACCCATGCTTCCCTCGCTGCATACCCTCAGAACTCACTTACCCTCGTTGTATCCTGCACACAATAGAAACCATAAGTCAAAAATTGTACAAAAAAATGTAGTCAGCATTCCATATCTTCGCGCAACTTAACTAGGCGCTCAATGTAACTTACCTTCCGTCATCACCATTCCAGAATCACCTACACAAAATCAACATCAACCACAGCAGTCAGACTCAAAACCCACATTCCACTCACTGCACCCCTCAAATGCTCACCTACCTCCTTTCCACCCTTCAGCAAATATGCACCATGACTCACTAAGCTCCCAATAAATAAATATTGCATAAAAGACGACAGTCACATTTAAAACAAACACTTCCCTCGCTTCATACCCTCAGGACGCACTTAACCTCTTCATCTCGTTGCATCATACAAACAATACAACCAATAATTCACAAATCGTGCAACGAAAAAATGTAGTCAGCATTCCATTTCATCGCGAAACCCGTCTTTCAGCTCAATGAAACTTACCTTACTTCATCACTATTCCTGCACCACCTATACAACATCAAAATGAACCAGAACAGTCAGACTAAAAACCCATGCATCCCTTATTGCACACCCGCGAGACTCACTTACTTACCTGCCTCCCATGGTTCACAACATGCAAACCATGACTCACGAAGCTTCTAATGAATCAATATCGCATCAACGACAACAGTACGACTCAAAACACACGCTTCCCTCGCTGCATACTCTCCAAACTGGCATACTCACCGTCGTTCTATCCTCTACACCAAACAAAGGAAACACGACCAAAGAACCTCAGCCAGTGACGGCGGAGAAGTGGAATTCCACAGGTTAACCTGCGGCGTCGACTGGACAGCTTTCAACGTCAGCTTAAGTCCTGCTGTGCATACTCCATATCATCGCCGGTATTGAGATTAATAATGGCCCAAGCCATGGTCTCTGAACTCCCGAATGATGAGATCCGGATCGAGAACATCGGAATGGTATAATCATATATATCACAATCCATTTGCTTCCCTTAAATGATCCCTGTAATATCCACTGTAAAGCACAAACTTATTCCATGAAGTTCGCAATTAATATAATTTTATTATTTCAAATGAATTAATTGAAAATCCATCTCCCACGGCGGTCATTCATCCTTCCAAGCGCACGTTGCCAGCAAAATGTGTGACCTAGCGGTGATGATTGATCGCTCAGGCACATTCCACCATTGGGCTGCCAGAAGTGAGCACAAAACTGATACCCACAAAACCACGAGAACATTACAAACGAGGTCTCGAACGCACATTTGGAGTACAATATAAATACTATACAACAAACTCTACTCGCTATCTCAGACGACGCGGCTCACAAGTGGCGTAGTCCCAATTTTCCGTAACGCCTTTCCTGATGCTTAAAAGTAAAAACACGTCAAAACGTATATCAGAAATGAGTGCGAGAGTTTTCTGCACAGGAGATGCTGAGCCACCAAATTGATTTTTCGGAAATTTTAGAATTTCTGGGCTGGCCAGCAATGCAATCGAGCTGGACATCCACCGGACGTCCATTTCAGGTTGATCGTGAGAGAGTAGGGCGGGACCATGATGAAACAAGGACCAAGACCTGTCCCTGACGTGTTGAGCCTGAAATCGACCCTTCGTAAGACGCGATTTTGGCTTACAGTTAGTGCTTACAGAAGCCAGTGATGACCCCGGTCGGGGCAGCAGCCGGTTCCTGGGGCCGTTGTGGCCAAATTAGACACCTTGATTTGAATTGAAATTTGGGCTATTCTCAAAAACATGCACATGTGAACATGTTTTTGAGATGGGGGTCTGCCGTACGGCACAATCGACCCGCCCAAATCGATGATTTTTCACAATTTTTTTCTGCCCGAAATTTTAGAATTTCTGGGCTGGCCAGCAGTGCAATCGAGCTGGACATCCACAGGACGTCCATTTCAGGTTGGTCGTGTGCTGCCCACATCCATGCATTGCAGCAACTAAGCAGGCGGGCTCACTACTCATACAAAGTGCACGGAATATGAGTAACGTGATGTGTGAGTGTTGTTTGTCGTGAGGATGTAAGGTGGGACCATGATGAAACAGGGAAAAAGATGTCTCCCTAGCATAACTTGGGCTTGAAGCCTGGAATCGACCCTTCGTGAGATGTGGCTTTGCTTACAGTTGGTGCTTACAGAAGCCAGTGACGGCCCCGGCCGGGGCAGCAGCCGGTTCCTGGGGCCGTTGTGGCCAAATTAGACACCTTGATTTGAATTGAAATTTGGGCTATTCTCAAAAACATGCACATGTGAACATGTTTTTGAGATGGGGGTGTGCCGTACGGCACTTTCGACCGCCCAAATCGATATAATTTTGCAATTTTTTTTCTGACTGAAATTTTAGAATTTCTGGGCTCGCCAGCAATGCAATTGAGCTGGACATTCACCGGACGTCCATTTCAGGTTGGTCGAGTATTGCACATGGATACAGTTTTGCAGCTATTTCTCAGCCCAACATTTTAGAATTTCAGGGCTGACCAGCAATGTAACCGAGCCGGACTTCCACTGGACGTCCATTTCAAGTTAGGCTAGTGCTGCACATTTGCTCGCATCGCAGCAACTAAGCAAGTGTTGACAGCACCGAGATGCCATGCAGACAAGGGGGAATCGGCTGCAAACGGCTTCCCTGGTCGGCGGCTGGATGTCTGGATGTGAATGGCTGCAAGCATGGAAATCTTGCTACCGCACAGCGCATACACACTGCAGCAGCACATCACTGACGCATGCGAAAGTTGGGTGCTGCAGTGCGTGGTTGTTTGTGTGTTTGTGTTTGTGTGTGTATGACGAACCTTGTGGTATCCCTAGGCGTGCACTGGTTCAAAAAGTTTGGACTGCCCCATCGGTCGTACTTTGGCGCATTTACATGCATCGGAGAACGACCAAGGAGGTAGAGCAGCAATCGCTGTTGGCTGAGCGTCCAAACTGGAGGGCTTGGGGCAATGGTTCTATAGCAGTCATTTATAGGACGCCCACCGTTGATGACTGAGATCCACGGTGGGTTTAGTATTCATGGTGTTGTCCTGCATTGGCGGACGTCGAAGACGAGTACTTCCAGTGAGCGTCCAAGGTGAACAGCTCAGCAGAGGATTATGATGTGGATGTGAAGGCATGGAT
The DNA here is from genome assembly GCA_030407315.1 of Asparagopsis taxiformis. Taxonomy (NCBI): domain Eukaryota; phylum Rhodophyta; class Florideophyceae; order Bonnemaisoniales; family Bonnemaisoniaceae; genus Asparagopsis; species Asparagopsis taxiformis. The sequence continues at coordinate 1,339 of JALQPE010002345.1, read as the reverse complement.
GAGGCCAGCAGGAACGTTTCTGCAAGATGGGCGTGAGTGGGTAAGTGAGCGGGGAGGGGCCGCTCGGGGCGCTTGGTAGCTTCTGGGGCCGTTGTGGCCAAATTAGAATCAAGCCTATGTCCGGCGGACGTCCTGAATTGCTTTATTTTTTGGGCTATTCTCAAAAACATGCACATGTGAACATGTTTTTGAGATGGGGGTGTGCCGTACGGCACTTTCGACCGCCCAAATCGATGTATTTTTGCATTTTTTTTCTGACTGAAATTTTAGAATTTCTGGGCTCGCCAGCAATGCAATTGCGCTGGTCATTCACCGGACGTCCATTTCCATTTCAGATCTACTGGTTGCACTAGGCCTGAAAGTGTTTCTGGATAGGGCCGAATAACGACCTGGGCAGCACGCACTGCGTAAGATGATCTGTGTGATGCAGACTGCAAGGATTTCTATGGTGATTCTGGCTGGGGAATGTGGTAAGCTTGATTGTTGCGTGGCTTTGTATCTCCTGCCTGCCATTTTGCTTGGATATTTACACGAGCGATCAAACCGAAGACGCCGACTCGGCACAACTACCAACTCTCCTAGCTTCGAGTCAGCGCCATCTAATTGCAACTTGTGACACTCAAGACGAATACGTTGTGCTGATCTCTGCAATGAAAATTGAGTTAGTGCTGCAGTTCTTTTGGTCGATGCCAATATGCAGGGATACTGTTTACACCTTTGGGAGTCAGAAGTTCTCAGATTGCAAATCAAATCAGATCATGGTAGAATATCTGACTTTTCTCTCTTCCCTTCACCACATCTGCATCCGGAGCTGAGCCAAGCTGAGCTGGAGGGAACCCGGCCGCTGACCCTGTCATTCTCATAAAAATCTTTAATGCAATACTATTCGTGTATGGTAATGTAAGTGCTAATGAAAATGTATACAAGTCTAGAATAAACGTTGCAGTGGTTCTTTGTAGCTATCGATACTTGCTAAAAATCTGTAGCTTTTGCTTCTCGCATGGACGAGTTGCAGTCTTTGTGTTTGTTTCATTTCTGCACAAACGAGAGGCAATCAGGGTCTGTGTGCACATAGAGAATGATTTAATATATGCGCTCATTGCCGTCGTAGATACTTTTTAACAATGGCCAGTACGTTTCTCTCGGCCGCCGCCGGGTACGGTCGGACTGAAAGATCGGGGAGATGTGTGGAGAGTAGTGTTTGGGATAGAGACGAACGTTGTGATGGATGGAATGGTGATGATTTCATGCTGAAGCGATGGGAGATGGATGGATATGGTTGAATGAAATCTAGTATTCCGAAGGAGGCCTTTTCTCGAGGAAGAGGCATTATAATTCT